>CAUYRT010044720.1:0-28327 GCA_963574885.1 Lepilemur ruficaudatus | reverse complement strand
ATAGAATGTCTTTTGTTCCTTTGGGTAGATGCCCAGTAATGGGATTGCTGGATCAAATGGTAGTTCTACTTATAGCTCTTTGAGGTATCTCCATATTACTTTCCACAGAGGTTGTACTAGTTTGCAGTCCCACCAGCAGTGTATGAGTGTTTCTCTCTCTCCATATCCATGCCAACATTTAATGTTTTGGGACTTTTTGATAAAGGCCAGTCTCACTGGAATTAAGTGATATCTCATTGTGGTTTTGATTTTCATTTCCCTAGTGATTAGAGATGTTGAGATTTTTATGTTTGTTGGTCATTAGTCTGTCTTCTTTTGAAAAGTTTCTGTTCATGTCCTTTGCCCACTTTTTAATGGGGTTGTTTGATTTTTTTCTTGCTGAGTGTCCTGAGTTTTATGTAGATTCTAGCTATTAGCCCTTTATGGAATGTGTAGCAAGCGAATATTTTCTCCTATTCTGTAGATTGTCTGTTTGCTCTCGTGATAGTTTCCTTGGCTGTGCAGAAGCTTTTTAATTTGATCAGGTCCCATTTATTTATTTTTGTTGTTGCTGTGATTGCCTTTGGGGTCTTCTTCATAATTTTTTTTTTTTTTTTTGCGTAGGCCAATGTCTATAAGAGTTTTTCCAACATTTTCTTCTAAAATTCTTAGTTTCATGCCTTAGGTTTAAGTTTGTTATCCACTGTCAGTTGATTTTTGAGAGGTGAGAGGGCGGATCCTGTTTCAGTCTTCTATATGTGGCTATCCAATTATCCCAGCACATTTATTGAATAAAGATTCTTTCCCCCAGTGTATGTTTTTGTCTGCTTTGTCAAAGATGAAATGGCTATATGAGGATGGTTTTACATCTGGGTTCTCAGTTCTGTTCCATTGGTCCATGTCTCTGTTCTTATGCCAGTACCATGCTGATTTAGTTCCTATAACTTTGTAGTATAACTTGAAGTCTGGTAAATTGATGCCTCCCAATTTGTTCTTTTTGCTTAAAATTGTTTTTTCTATTCAGGGTCTTCTTTGGTTTCATATGAAGTATAGAATTATTTTTTCTAGATCTATGAAAAATGATGTTGGTATTTTAATAGGGATTGCATTGAATCTGTGGATCACTTTGGGTAGTATAGACATTTTAACAATGTTGATTCTGCTGACCCATGAGCCTGGTATGGTTTTCCACCTGTTTGTGTCCTCTGCTATTTTCTTCCTCAGTATTTCATAGATTTCCCTGTAGAGGTTTTTCACCTCCTTAGTTAAATATATTCCTAGGTATTTTATTTTCTTTGTTGCTATTATCAAGGGTATTGAGTCTTTGATTTGGTTCTCAGTTTGACTATTGTTGGCATATAGGAATGCTATTGATTTCTCTACATTGATTTTGTAAGCTGAGACTTTGCAGAATTTGTTTACCAATGCCAGTAGTCTCATGGCAGAATCTTTGGGGTTTTCTAAATATAAGATCATATTGTCAGCAAAGAGTGATAATTTGACCTCTGCTGCCCCCATTTGGATGCCCTTGATTTCCTTTTCTTGTCTGATTGCTCTGGCTAGGACTTTTAGCACTATGTTGAATACAAGTGGTGATAGAGGGCAATCTTATCTGGTTCCAGTTCTAAACAGGAATGCTTTCAATTCTTCCCCATTCAGTATGATGGTGGCTGTGGGTTTGTCATATACGGCTTTTATCATTTTGAGGTAAGTCCTATTTATGCCTATTTTGTTAAGCATTCTTATCATAAAAGGGTACTGAATTTTGTGAAATGCTTTTTCTACATCTATTAAGAGGATCATAGAATCCAGTTTTAAAGAGTTTATTCAAGCAAAAAGCTGGGAATAGCCACTCAGAAAACATGTACTCCAGAGAAATGGGTTCAGTGATCCAAAATTAAAAGTTAAGGTCTTGCTCATATAAGCAGAAAACAAAGAAATTTAGTAGGATGACAACATTTTCTATATGAGGTCGGTTTATGAGTTACAGCAATCTAATTACAGTTTGTCTTCTTTTCCGTACAGCTTGTTTTCATTCTTTTCCAATTTGAAAGGATGTTTTAACATTCCATCTCAGACTGTGTTATAGTCACAAGGTATTTGTGAGAAAGGTAAAAAGGAAGTTAATCTATAATAAAGATAATTAAGAGGGAGGGTGTTTTCCCTGTTAGAAGGTGTTGATGCCTGTTCGTAACTTACAACATTTTACAAAACAATGTAAGTAAGGAAAAGGCCTAATCTGTGATCAGAGAAACAAAGGTTACAGCTGCCTAGGTTACAGCTGCCTGTTCGTGTGACTCAGGTCTCATAATTACATTCCCTTAAGGCTCAGAATATTTTAAAGTCCCAACAGTTTAGATTTTTAATTACTTATTTTGACAGCAGTAACTTCTATGACTCTCCAGGGAATTATGCTGAGTGGAAAAAAGTCAATCTCAAAAAGTCACATACTATATGATTTCATTTAGAAAACATTCTTAAAATGATGAAATTATAGAGATGGAAAAAAATTAATGGTTAGAGATGGTAGAAAAGAGGGGAATGGGTGTGACTATAAAGGGGTAGCAGAGGAAGACACAATCATCCCTCCGTATTCATGGGGGATTAGTTCTAGTACCTTCCATGGATATCAAAATTCGATGATGCTCGAGTCCCTTATATAAAAAGACATAGAATTTCCATGTAATCTATGTGCATATTCCAGTACACTTCAAATCATCTCTAGATTACTTATAAAACCTAATACAATGTAAATGCTACGTAAATAGCTATTATACAGCTTTGTTTAGGGGATAATGACAAGGAAAAAATAAGCCTGTACATGTTAAGTACAGATGTAATTTTATGTCTAAAATATTTTCTGTCTATGGTTGGTTGAATCCTCAAATGTGGAACTTATGAATATAGAGAGCTGATTGTATTTGGGATGATAGAATATGTCTGTATCTTGCTTGTGATTGTGAACTAAAAATAAAATCCTAAGCCCGCCTGTCTCCTCCCACTGAATGGACTCCATAAAGGGATATAAAGCACAACTGTATATGGGAATGTTTCTCCTTTCATAAATATTCATGACTCCTATAGCATGTCAAATATATATATATATTGTCATCCTGCTCAGCATGAATTCCTGTTCCCATTGTCTCTCCCTTAAAGCAGGTAATCCTGGCTTCTGACCAGGGCTTTTGCTTTCCAATCTGCTGAATGGCCACCTGCAGGCTACAACCCTTTATGAGAAATAAAGCCCACCTGTCCAAATTATGAACCCTTTTATATTTTCTCAGTTAACATGATGGCTGTTACACAAATCTGCACATGTGATAAAAATGACATAGAACTATAAATACACATTTTACCAATGTTAATTTCCTGGTATTGATACTGTATGTACATTGATATTGTACATTAAATGTAATTATGGAAGAAATTAGTTGAAGAGTATGCATACCTTCTTGTTTTAGCTTTGTAACTTCCTATGAACCTGTAATTATTTCAAAAAAGTGGTGACTGTAATTTGAGTCATTTAAGTTGGAGAAAGTTGGCTTGGTAATACTCTCTAATGATTTAGCGTAGCCCTCTGGGACATTTGGTTGAAATTTGAAGGAATTGCCACTAGATGACACCATTGATTGCACAAACTGTCAGAATATTCCATAAAAATTTGAAACTTACTTAAGCCTCTTTTGTTTCAAAAATGTGATTTTTAAAAATATGAGGTTTATAATCAGACAAAATTTTACTCTCTGTTGATCGTAGGAATATTATTTATCTACTTTAAGCCTTACTTTCGTTATGTGAGTCTTTATCGGGGTTTTTGTAAGGAAGACAAGGCAGGGCAAACAGTTTTAAAACTTATAGATTTTATTTGTTTTTAAATATTTGGTCTCACTTTTAAAAAGTTTTTAGGAAAATACTTCCAAGTACTTCCTTGGAGGTGCTAAAATTTCTTTGTGGTTTATGATTGAAGATGGGTGGTGGTGGAAATATCACTAAAGAATTCTCAGAGCTATGAATCCTGGGAATTAAGTATCAAACCTAGTTACAAACCAACTTATCAAAGGTTTCTGCATAAATCTTCCCTATTTGCTTGCATTTTTCTCCCTGTTTTTTATGATGTTTTGACACCTGAAAAAGCTCACTGGCTGGAGAGACTGTCCCTCCCTCTGAGGGCTGGCCAATTCTTAGAGACTGCAGGAGGCTCACTGGGAGTGTCTTTCATATGCAAACCAACAAATCCCAGTAACCAGACCACTAGAGAATACCCCCCCTATAGCCCAAAGCCTACAGGAATTATTCAAATTATCCCAGTTCTAAACTGTTTACCCTGTCCTGCCTTGCCTTTCCTGAAAAACAAAAACAAAAAACAAACAAACAAAAATGCCAATAGAGATTCATGCCTAGAATTTCCCCTTGCTTCTCCTCCTTCCTTCTGACTAAGACCTGATGCTTCCCCTGTGGGCCTGCATGGCATGGCTTGCCCTTCCTCTCAGGAATTGTAAGTAATAAAAATCTTTCAATGGCATTGGCCTGTTCATGTCATCACTCAGTCACCTCCATAAGTTAAAATCCCACAGTTACTAATAAGTAGTCTCAGAGTGCTGTCAAGCCAAGTAACCCACACTCACCTGTTTCTTAACGGTGTATCTGTTTCCCTGGTCTTTGAGCACAAGGGGGGTCATGATGAGGAGATAACACATTTTAACCTCAGAACCTTGGTGTTCGTTGCTTTTTCTGTCTCTTCCCAGATGTCTAGAAGGTCTACTTCCTCACTTTATAAAAGTCTCCCAAATGTTACTTACTCAGAGATGTCTTCCCCAAGCCACCGTATCATATATAAAAATAAATATAATTTAAAAGCTGTTGGAGCCCCCTAAATACTTTAAACCTTGTAGAGATGTGACTGTGATCTAAATCACATGTGGTTAAAACTCCTATTTCTCATATTATAGATTGACTCGCTTTCTTATTTTTCTTGCTCTATACAACGACTAAAGAAAATTAAATGATGTCAGGGACAAAAAAACTCCTGCCTTCTTAATTAATGATGCTTGTTTTAGATTGGCTTTCCCTTTGTTGTCCTGCTTTGCTAAGACCAGATGGCAGAAAACCCATGACTATTATTACATCCTTTGTAAAAAAAAATGTTAAATGTGTCTTTCCTGAAAAGAAACACTGCTTATAACCAATCAAATTGCTGTAGCCATGTGCCAGCCTTGTATAAAGGTTATAATGCTGTTAAAAACTCCTCTGTCTCTGCCCATATAAATGAAACCTTAACTTTCCTACTTTGGAACACTGACTCTATTCACTTGGAGTTGACATTTCACACTTTGCGCTCGAATAAACTCTCTTTAAATGAGACTCTGACCCTTTTGATTATTTTAGGTTGACACATATGTAGTAGCACCCCCCTCCATCCTTCTCTACGCATGCTGTCTGCTTTCAATTTTTCTTCCCAGTATTTATATGACATTGTCATATTTTTCCTTATGTTATTATCTTCTTGCTACATTGTGTTAGTTTTCTAGGACTACCCTAAAAAAAGAATACCATCCACTGAGTGGCTTCAGCAACAGAAATTTTTTCATAGTTCTGGAGGCAAGAAGCCCGAGATCAAGGTGTTGGCAGGTTAATTTCTTCTGAGGCTTCTCTCCTTGGCTTGTGAATGGCCACATTCTCACTGTGTCTTTACACGGTCTCTCCTAGGTCTGTGTGTTGTCCGTGTCCTAATCTCCCCTTCTTATAAAGACACCAGCCATATTGAATTAGGGTTTGCTCATGTGACCTCATTTTATTTCAGTTATCTCCTTAAAGGCTCTATCTCCAAACACAGTCACATGTAGCCAGGCATATAGTCCAAGGTCCATAGATACCAGTTTCTAGGGCTCCTGAGCCTTCCATATTGTTAGTGTTAGGGCTCAGGACACACTATCCCAAAATATGACTGTAGGAGACTAGAATATGCCACCCCAAAAATATACTTTTTGGCATAGTTTGAGCTGGTTAATTTGAGATACTGCAGACACAGGAGTAGCTCTGAAAAACTATCCTTTTGTAAAAGAAATTTTCATCTAAAATGGAAATCTGTATCAGTAAAATGTCAGAATGAGGGCTACTCCAAGATAATTTTATTACCTGACTTTTCTATCTGTATAATAAGATGATCTTCATTCACCACACATTTCCTCCTCTCACCCCCCCATAACTTATCTCCACCCCTCACCACAAGCCCCAAGCCCCTGTTCTTTTCTGTAGCTCAGAATGCTATACAAGCTTCAATCATCTGGCCCTTCTCTGGGTCTCATATTTTTGTGGGACTCCTGTGCATACATACCTAATTAAACGTGCTTTTTCTCCTATTGGTTTGTCTTATGTCAATTTAATTTGTAGCCCAGACAAAGAACCTCAAAAAGTTGAGGGAAGCCGTTTTTCCCTCCCCTACACTAGCAAGCCTGTTTCTGGTATCCTCTTCTGATGTCTAGAAGTCCATAAGCAAAATATGACTGTTTCAAGCTCTTAACAGCCAAATATTTAAAATCTGATGGCTTTTCAATAAATTTTTGCAATCAAATCAATTTTTAAAATCTTATAGTTTTAAAGGGCAGAAAATATCAAAACACAGAGTAATTAGTTGTCAGTGAAATTTGTGAATTTGTAGAAGAGTTATGACCTTAATTAAATTTTTACATTGCCTTTACTTTCTGCCAGTAAAAATCAAAACATTTGGCTTTTGTCTTGTTCTTATAAAAACAACTGTTCTTAATATAAAATAAGTATAAATCAAAATTAATATTATTTTTTTCTTCTCATGTAGGGAACATTATAACAAAGATACTCCAAAATATCAACATAAAAATTTGGGAATTATGTTTAACTACCTCCTCCTTGTCAACTAATAAGAAATAAAACCAGCACTGCAGAGTAGCAAAGAATAGAAAAGAATTCTAATCGAGGTCTTAGGAATTGCAATTTGGGAAACACACATCTAGCAAGTAGCTAAACCATGTTCCATCCAGACAAAGTTAGTCGGGGGCTTATAGGGCTACTGTAAGTTTACACACCTGGAAGATTTTAGCACAGTCCATGATTGATGATGGCTGGTCATCAGCTTAGGATGTCCCTGGTGGATGATCAATCCAGTTCAGGTAGCTGTCTCTCCAGGAGGTTGGTGATTAGGCCCAGCATGATCAAGTGCAACTGGTTTTATGATTTGGCCCATTTCCAGGTCAGATTCCATCTGGATGTGCAAATGACTGGGGTCTAACTCTTCATGACCTCCCAGCTCCTTTTTAGATACCTCTGGCATAATCTCCATTTTGGATTTTCTTTTCACATCATCATCAATAGGTTCTACTGGACATTGAGAAAGCTATATTTCCAGTCATATGATTTTGTTGTCTCTTTCGTTCAAATCATATGGACACTGAAAAGGTGAATTAGCTTTTAAAAATGTGAGCATGATTTATATTCAGAGAAAAATATTATTCACAATTCTATAGTTCAAAAAAGTTTTGAAAAATGAAAGGTTTTTTGTGATCTATATGACCTGGTAAGCACTTCTGGAATGGCAGAATAAGAAGCTCTGAAAAACGGATCCTCCATAAAAGTTATGAGAATACTAGCAAAAAATTGTAAAATCAACTATTAATATTTCAGAGCTCTGCAAATTAATAAGGCTTGCAACAAGGAGTGTATATGAAGAACTATTACACCTCAACAATAAAAGGAAAAATAACCCAACTTAAAAATGGGCAAAAGACTTGGATAAATATTTCTGCAAAGAAGGTATGGAAATGACCAATAAGCACATGAAAAATGTAAACATCATAAGCCATCAGGAAAATTAAAATCAAGACTGCAATGAAATGTCACGTCAAAGTCACAAGGATGGATATAATAAAAAAGATGGACAATAAAAAGTATTGGCCAGGATGAGGAGAAACGGAAACCATCATACATTGCTGGTGGGACTATAAAATGGTGCAGCCACTTTGGAAAAAAATTCCCCAGTTCCTCAAAAAAATTAAGCAGCGTTACCATATGACCCAAAAAATTCCACTCCTAGGTGGAATTAAAAATTTGTCCCTGGTTGTTCATAATACCATTATTCATAACAACCAAAAGGTGGAGAGCCCAGATGTTTGTTGACTGATGAATGGATATAGCATAGCCATAGAGTGGAATATTATTCAGCAGTGTAAAGGAATGAAGTACTGATATGTGCTACTACATGGATGAACCTTGAAAATATTATGCTAAGCAAAAGAAGATAGACACAAAAGGCCACATGCTGTATGATTCTGTTTATATGAATTGTTCAAAATCATCAAATCCATAGAGGTGGAAAGTGAATTAGTGGTTGCCAGGGGCCAGGAAGGGGGAGAAATAGAGAATGATAAATATATTCTATAATTAAACAGTTGTAATGCTTGCACAGTTCTGTGAGTATACTAAACACTTCTGAATTGTATACTTTAAAATAGAGAATTTTATGGTATGTGAATTATATCTAAATAAAGCTGTTTTAAACAGTAAAAAAAAAATGACATAACTTGAACTCATTTGGTAGCAAAACGTAACCATTATGAAACTGTTCATTGTCTTAATTATGTGCTTAGTGTGACTATTCATATATTTTCCTACAGCAATATTAATCCATTTCTTTAGCAAGTACCATCCTGGATCCTTTTGGAAGTGCTACATGTATTGCAGAATGTGTTCACCATTTAGCACTCTGTAGTGATAGCAATTCTGAATTCCTAATTTTGAAACACACATTTTTGAATAACAGATATGAACTGGGATTGCAATTGATGATTACTAGCATAATAACAAACATTAAACTTTAATTTTGGTTTCCCTGTTGTACCCTAAGATCAGGAAGAACAGATGCATGTATAATGAAAAGGCAAGTATGGAATTAGTTGGCTTGAAAACATTCCTAGACACTTACAGCAAATAGGGAACATGTATGTAAATACCTTTGATTTAAACTAGGTTTGGTATTAATACTTAACTCACAGGATTTAGCATTCTTTGTTGATATTTCCACCATCTCCTATTAATATTTTCAATCATGGCCACAGAAAAACTTTAGTACTTCCATGAAGTGCTTATAAGTTAGGGTTTATTTTTTCCTAAAAACTTTTTAATGGGATCAAAAATGTAAACAAAACCCAAAAAACAAGCCCAAACACCTGTATACAAAATATCCCACCAAAATCTGTAAGAAGACTAAGGTTTCTCTTAATGAATCACCAATGGGATAAAATGTGAAACAATATAATACTGTAAGTCAATGTTTCTTAACTGTTGGAAACAGACATTGCCATATTATACACACCAATACTATAATAAAACAACTTGTGGGTCGCTTGGAGGTCGCAATGGATCATTAGTAATTCTTGGTCTACAGTTTTGAAAATCCTAGATTGAAGTTTAACAAAAACAAAAACAAAAAAATTCCAATGAGGTGAGACTTATTTTTTGTTTGCCACTTGTTGGGAGTTGAAAGATATAAAGGACCCCTGAAAATAGATTTAAACCAATATGGTTTGGGTACCATATACCTAGGCCAGTGGCCCCCCAAATGGTCCCTGGACCAGCAGCATCTAAAAAGTATCACCTGAGTGCTTCTCAGAAATGCAAATTCTTGAGCCCACCACAGGCCTGCTACATCTGAAACTCCAGAGTAGGGGGGTGGGACAGCAAATCCTATTTTAACAGAATCCACGTGATGCTGATGCCTGCTAAAATTTGAGTACTACTGGCCTATGAGAATGTCCCCACATATTCCAAGATACATTTGGAAAATGCTTTACATAACATTCTCCTTTCAGAAAGTCATGTTATACATTCATTCACTGTATATTAAAGGCTCTGAGTTGACCTGCAGTGAAGAAAATTGATGAAAGCATAAGAATTCAGAACTAAAGCAGGGCATTACAGTGCCCAAGGGCAGTTTGTTACTTTCCTGGGGATACGGTAACTTCAGTATGCAGAGATCAAATCTGTCTTTCCTTTAAGCAGAGCAGTAAAAATTATTTTTCATGATCATTTGTGTTCTCTTTTTGCCTTGCCAGGCAGCGATTGGTCTTTATGTAGGGCACATCTGCCTGCCTCTAATGGAATATGGTAAACTTCTCTGGTCCCCAGAGGGACCCCAGATGGCTTGGCAACCTTTCCCTGTGAGAGGGCTTGATTTTAGACTGCTGTTTTCCATAAAAGAGAAGCAGGTCTGTGAGTATAACCAGAAACAAGTTGCAAAGACTCAGAAGCTGGCACAGATGGGGCTCATTAGCAAGATTCTAAAAGGGCCAAAGGAAGCCAACAGTGGAACATTCTCTCTCTTGTTCTCTCCCATTCTTTATATGATATTCTTTTGTTGTACATCAGAGTTACCCTTTGCCCTTTAAACAGCTGTTTAAAATTATGAAAGCAATTTAAGATCGAAGATTCTAATGGTTATACTGCCTTTCTAAAAACAAAAAAGCAAACTATTCCTTTATGCCCAGGCTTGAAACCTCAGTCTCAAACTGACCTTGAAAGTCAGCAATCCTTTTTTCATTATTGTCACCGTAATTGAACTCTATTAAGCAAACAATTCTGCTTTCTATTCTCTGCAAACGTATAGATCATCAAGTAATACATTTTGGGCACTAGCCTTATTCTTATTTCCATTATATATTCCTACTGCAGTTTTTTCTTTGCACCAACCTTCTCTTCTAATTTACATTACACCTTTTGTCATGTGCTTCTTACCATGCTGCTTTAAATTTTCTAGGAAGTCTATAAATAAAAGTTAATTCATATTCCCATCTTTATTATTATGCACAAATAATAATCAAGTTCTATTTTTTTCCTTTAGCATCCTTCATGACTTAGCAAATATTTTTTTGAGCATCCACTGTGTCTGCTCTGTGGCAGGTGCTACAGATATGCAAAATTATGATATCACGTTTACCCTCAAACCTGGAACAATTTGAACAATAAGTAAATAATGATAGTAACTGATTTTAACCCATTTATTAAAATACAAATCCATGAATCCATTCTGAATAAATAAATAAGAAAACTCTTCCTTTCAATAGAATTCCAACTAATAAATGTAGAAAGAATGAAGGAAATAAAAAATTACTGTTTGTCAAGCACCATAGTAGTAATTGGCACTCTAGCCCGGGCAACAGAGCGAGACTTTGTCTCAAAAAAAAAAAAAAATGCAAATCATAATCATTTTAATTTTTTTCTAAATTGCCCTTATGTTTGAAAAAAAAAGGAGAGCCAGGTGTGATGACTCACACCTCCAAACCCAGCATTTTGGGAAGCCAAGGCAGGATGATCGCTTGAAGCCAGGAGTTACAGACTAGCGTGGGCTAACACAGCAAGACTCTATCTTTACAAATTTTTTTAAAAAAAATTAGCCAGGTGTGGTGGCAGGTCCCAGCTACGAGGGACTCTGAGGTGGGAGGATCACTTGAGTACAGGAATTTGAGGTTACAGTGAGCTATGATGGAGCCACTGCACTCCAGCCTGAGTGCGACCCTGTCTCTGGGAAAAAAAAAAAAGGTATGCCATTGTTATGGTCAATGAGTGGCCCCTGGGCTGGAAAAGAATTCTGTGGATAAAATACAGCATAAATTCCATTTCCTTATGCATTTTGATACAAAAGATATAAACTGTAAGTGATCATTAAAGGCAGAATCAAAGAAACACAAGATATCACCAAAAAAAGCATCGTTTACCTTGGAGCAGAAGAGTAGAATGGTGGGGCTGTGTCAGCTACTTATTTTGATGATGGTGGTAAGTGCCTTCATTTAATCTTTCAATAAATTCTCTGGCACTGAGGCCAGAGAGATAACAGGGATAGACAAGATATGTGCACTCTTCTCAAGCTCTCAGTTGTGTGTGTGTGTGTAAGTGTGTGCTGGGAGTGGTGGAGGGCGAGATACACTGGGGACAGAGCACGGTCACTGGAAGACGCTGGCACACACAGGACTGTTGGAGGACACAGATGAAGCAACTAACCAGACGGTTTCCATGTGGAAAGGACATCTAAGCGGAGGCTGGAAAGGTCATCATTACTAAGCATATGACTTTGAATCCTCTCCAATTACCAACTTCCTTCATCACAATCAGTTGCCTCCTTGAATCTCTTTTCAATTAACAAGTCATGGAGTAAGTAGGAAAGACCTTTAGCAGCTGTGAGAAGGGAAACAACATGTACAAATAAAATTGCAGTTGAGAAAGAGCATGCATGATTGAAGAAGCTATAAAAGGTTCAGCGTGGCCAGTGTAAACTGCTAAGGGAGGGTGGGAGGAGATGTGGCCATAGGGTAAACAAATACCAGATCATGAAGGGGCTGTAGTCTATACTGAGGTGTTTGGACATTATTTTGAGTACCAAAGGGCATGACTTTACAGAGAATTTTTTATTTCAGTGTATGAATCTGTAGTGGTTTTCAGTTATGTTTTTGGATTTTCTATCAGAGCAACTTCCTTCTGACCGTGTTGCCCCGAGGACAATAAAGATCATCCCAAACTTGCTGAATCCTATGAAAAGCTCTGATGATTAGATATATTCCCAGATGGAGCCCAAAGCAGACTGGCTTACGGAAGCTTCTCCTGCTTGGAACACTAACACTCGAAGACTCTGTCTCCAAAGTCTTCTTTCTTTTCCCTTGTGTCAGAAATTGACTCTGCCTGTGTCTAGGGATTTGTGGCAAGTAAATATCATTTATATCCTTACAAAAATAATGGTTCAATTAATAATGCTTTTAAAAATGTAATTTCTTGTGGGATGGTGTAATTGAAACCACTTACCATATTTTGAGGTTTCCAAAACGGGGAAGCTGGGGACCAATTTTGGATGGCCAAGCTGAAAAGACAACACTACTCACAGCTTGATGCAAGGGGATTTTCCGTTCAGCCTCTTTTTACCAATTGCCACAAGCACTTCATAAATTACTCACCAGAGATGGGAGTGCTTTTCAATTTTATCTCAAGGGGACACTCTACTTTGCCAGAAGAAAAATCAATTTACATTTTACCAGTTTTATAAGATTTCTGTATTAGTCAGGCTATGCTGCCATTAAAAAAAAAACTTGCCAAATTTTTATAACACAATTAAAGTTTATTTATGATTCATAACATAGTCCAATGCAGGGCAGAGGAGAGCAGGGCTTCTGCTCCACAGTCATTCAGGGGCCCGGGCTTCTTCCAAGGGGTGGCTCTGCCGTGATCTAGGACATTGGAGTTCTCCACTTTGTCCAAAATGAAAGGGTACACATCACTTCTGCCCATAATCCACTACACTGTCCATGGCCCCTAACTGTAAAGGATGCTGGCAAATGCATCCAACTGTGTGCCTGGGAAGAAGAGAATTTAAGTTTTCTCTTCTTCAATTTCTGTGTGAAGACTTGAACTAACTGATCCAACGTTTTTAATTTATTTCAGTAATGTTTCTCTGACAGTGGTGTGGTACTCTTCCCTCATTAGGCTTGGTTGTAGGCTGCCATTTGGATATTGATTGGGGAGCATCATGACTTTCACATTCATATCACAGGCATTTTAATATACTCGCTGTCTTAGTTCAGGTTGCTACAACGAAGTGCGACAGACTGGGTGGCTTATAAACAATAGGAATTCATTTCTCACAGTTCCGGAGGCTGGAAGTTTGAGATCAGGGTGCCAGGACAGCTGGGTTCTGTTGAGGGACCTACCACTCCAAATTACAGACTGCTGTTTTCTCATGGCAAACTTAGATGGCAGAAGCAGGGATAGAGAGCTCTCTGGGATCTCTTTTCCATTAGTTGGGGGCAGCACTAATCCCATTAATGAAAGTTCCACCCTCACAACCTAAATTACTTCCTAAAGACCCCACCTCCTAATACCATCTATTGGGCGTTAGGATTTCAACATATGAATTTGGGGGGACACAAATATTTAGTCCATCACACATGCTTTCTCAAAAACTGTGGTTTACACTAATTTAATGTGGCAGACAAGAAAATGAGTGGTGTTTATGGAACCTATTTGAACATATCTCCTGTGTCTTGTCTGTTTCTTAACAGAGAATTTATTTTATTGAAGCATTTGAATTACATGCCACTTTACAAAACAATTGCTTGTCTCAAGAGACTCTTGTTATATCTAAGCCATAAATATAGCTTTAACCTTTATAATGGCCAATATGAATACTTAAGTGTTATTTTATCACATATGGATCCTAATTACTTATTACCATAACCATTGTCATAAAATATTTGGGAAGGCTATGAAGGAGAGAGCCAGTGAGTTGGCAGAAAGACTTACTGGACAAAATAAGAAGCCCCTGCTTACTTCCTGTGAAATTGTCACAAAAGTTAACAAACATAAAAATGCCATATGTACAGATTATATTTTTTTGTGAAAAACATTGGAGTTGGGCTTCACATCAACATTTGACCCAGGGGTTGAATGGGGTGGGCGTGGAGGAATGGGGAAAATCTAGATGAGATTCTGTGACAAAATAGTGCAATGTACAAGTGAACTGTTGTTATTCCAACCTGTATCTTTCCTTCTCTATTTTAAACCCATTTTCTATTAGAAAATGCTATACTCTTCCATATAGTAATCTATCTGTTAAATATCTGAAAAGACTCTTTTTACCATGGAATTTGGTATCACATCAAATAACTCAAACTCGTATAATACAAACGACAATGATAACGAAAGGTAACTTTTACCGAATGTCCCTTATGTAGCTAGTATTGTTCTGAGTGCTTTAAATGCA
Source organism: Lepilemur ruficaudatus (assembly GCA_963574885.1). NCBI lineage: Eukaryota > Metazoa > Chordata > Mammalia > Primates > Lepilemuridae > Lepilemur > Lepilemur ruficaudatus. The sequence goes on along the minus strand of CAUYRT010044720.1, from coordinate 13,578 downwards.
TTAACCCATGTGGTTACAGCATCCCTTCACAATAATGGCTAAATAATTTACTTAAATTCACATAGCAAGTGAGCTTGAGTTACTTAATGATATGACTTTTCATATAGCATTTTTTCTATCCACAGGGGCAGTCAATAGCTTTTCAGAAGTTTATGACAGACCTCCAAATAGATTAGGAATTCACATTACACTGTCAGTTCATACTCTAGCCGAGTGCCTTTTTAAAGCTTGTGTGGAACAAAACAAACACTTCATCTGTATTATCTCATTTGTGTGTTGTTTTGTTTATTTTTACTAAATATGCCTAAATATTAGGTGCCATATAGTATATTTAAATTTATAAAGTGTTCTATTATATCTGTAATTTACTCCAAACTTTATATTCCTGTGCCCTATTTTATGATTATGTAAGTTAATAGTGTAGTAGTCAGGGAACTAATCTGCTCCTAATTCTCTGCTTAATGTAGAATTGGAAGCTAGACATGGCTCCTTTTTCCAAAGTTTAAACCCAAGACCTGAAGCTTACCTTTTTAAATTCACTCAGACAAAGAAGCGATGATAAAGGTTAATATAATTGCAGTTATGAGTTTCCATGTTTTTTTTTTAAATACTCTAGTTTTGTCTTCCTTATTTGGACATTTGCTAATGTCTTAAAAGGCCAATCAATGAAAAGTATGAAAAAATGTTCAGGATATATATGAGAGAAAAAATAGTCCCAGTCCTGAGCTGGGGCAGAAGTTATGATCTGGTGTGATCAGCCAGCTGCTCCTTCTGTGAAGAAATCAGAATTCCTACTCGATAGATTTTAGTGAGTGTAAGTAAGAGGTTCCCCTGTGAATGCATCCCTTGTGTGTCATCCCTGGGAGCAACCTAATAACCTTTAACCTCAGAGAGTCTAGTGATCTTAGTATACATTCTTTTATTTTCTTGTCCAATCTTATAATGAGAGTTTATGCCCTCATCTTTCATATTAAGGCTCTACCAACACTCACTTGGCTTTCTCAAACAACTTTTCCCTTGCAGCAGTCTTGAAACAAGATTTTGATTCCTTGTAATAATTTTGCCTGAGAAATTGCTTTAGGGAGATATTTTTAAAGGGACTGGGTGATTTTTATTAAAATTCAAGTTCAACTAAGGGCAGGTAACACGGAAATCTTTATCAGTCACATTGTTGAATTTACTCATTGCTTTTAAAAGACCAGCTTTTGACAGGATAGCTTTGATAAAGGGCAAGAATCTCAGGATGTTGATTCCTGACGAAAATACCAAGGGTGTCTCCTACAGTGAGAAGGTGGAAGATGTGAAAGTCAGCACAGTTAGAAGATTCTGACACAATTTAATGTGCAGTAGAGAACAGTGTCTCTGCAGCTCTGTGGCTGTGAACACAAAGAGTCAAAGATGAGTTAGCGTGTTCTCTCTCCACTTTATAGAAAATTACTTATTTGACGTAACATAACTTTTGAAAAACAAAATGTAAATTTCCTTATTCATCATTTATTTTTGGATATCATTTGGTAATAGGGAACTATGGAAAATACAAGAATTGACCAAGAATCTGCTCTCTGAATGATTGGAATAGCCTATCTTGAGATGAACTATAAACATTATGTTTCTGAAAATCTATGCATTTCAATCATTTTCAAAAATACAAGAAATTAATGTCATAAAAACTATTAAGTAAAATATGACCCTTCGAGCCACTGTTAAGTAAATAGCCTTGACTCAAAAAAAAATCAAGTGAAAAAAGACACCTGTACTGACTTCCTAATTCTCCAAACACAGCTATGTTGTATTTGTTTAGAAAGCACGTAAGCAGTACCCATTTTTAGGTTGAAGGGTGGCCTTTGCAGTGTGCCTGCTTGAATGTCCTGAAGATAGCACTCCACCTGGCCAGGCCTCAGTATGTGCCCACTTCCTTCCTATGATCCCTTTCGTCCCATTGCTATCCCACGGTTACTACCAGCTCGAACATCTCCACTTACTACTGTTGTTCCTGGGGCTGGGTTGTTCTCTTCCTCCAATCTGCCACCCTGGGGAGCAATTGCCTTCCTAGATCCAAGTCTGAGTAGTGATTCATTCTTTCCTTCCTTAATCCTCTCCCACTGATCACTACTTTTTATTATGTTCTACAATTCCCTGCTGGTACTTTCTCTCTAAAACTAACAGTTCTGGAATTGGCTACTTTTAAGCAAAATATACATTTCAACAGAGATTTTTCCGAGATTGCTCTTAGGATTTCCTCCCATATAATTTCTACACTCCCGGTATCTTTGATTTTCCTAAGACTTGGTCAATACTCCATATATGCTGGTTAGTCTGCCAGACTTCTAGGGGCAGCCCATCAGGTTGTCTCAGCAAGCTCAACAACAGCTGCGAATAATTAGCACTCACAGCTTCTATAAAGAAATCTTCTGAAGGAGTGAAGAGTTTGGTGGGTTGCTGATGGCAGGAAGCCTGGACTAGTGATTAGGTCACCTCCATTGAGTCGTTGATTCATAGGTTTGCTTCCTGTAAGAGGCTTTAAAAAGTTAGAGTTGAATCCAACTTTTCTTGATGCAATAAAGCAGAAAAGGGATGTTCAGGTGAAATTCTAAGAGCAAAGGGAGAGAGAGAGCAGCCTAAGCCAGAAGATATAAAGTGACCTATTACCCAAAAGTTGCCATACTTTGTTGACCAATTTCCCATCATCCCTTCAGTGAGTCACTCTGGCCATTAGCTATTATTCCAGTTTATAACAGCACATCACTTGTAAGAATCACCACCAAGAAGAAAGAACTGGCTATAATCCATGAACAACAAATCTTCACCCTCACCTTTTTTCCCCTTTTAAACAGTTTTCCTATATCTCAAAACTTTCACTTGCTGTTAGAATTGCTTTCTTTATATCATGCTTAAGTGTGTTATTGAATGATAAAACAAAATATAAACAAAAAACCAAACTGCTATCTCTCCAGTCCTTAGACACCTCAACCTGGGACTCTAGCACGGCCTCCTGGGGCGCACCAAGAATCCACCCAGCCAGGACTCTGCCTCTGCCTGAGGTCCCTGGGAGCTGCCGGGATCTTCCCGATAGTCCCCTATGTCAGTTTCCCCAGCCAGAGATGTTCCCGCGAGCATTTTGATTACTTCCAATTCTTTCTTAATTTTTTGGAGCTAGTTATGCTTTCAGCCCACACCCTCCTTGTGACTGTAAGCTTCTGAAAACGCCCTGGTGAGAATGTTTTCCCCTTATATTTTACATACTAGATGTAATGTCGTTGTTTAGTATCCTTAGAGGTAAAGCATCAGAGTCACCAATATGTACCTTCTGGTTTTGTCCAGTGCCAGCCACAATTCAATGCATATATATCAAAAAGAATCTACTTTTTAATTTTTATAATCACCATAACAAATCCATTGAAATCAAAAGCGTGAACGCTATTGGATTTACTGAAGATTTTCTAAGGAACGGGGAGAGGAGGAGTTATATTGCACACAACCCTGCACACAAGTTAATGAACCTCCATTAGTCAGTTGCTATTTATCTAAATTCCTACTTCAGCATTGCCATCATTCCATCTAAGGGCCCTTCCTCTTTCTCTCTCCTTTCCTTCCAACTGATCACACTCTCTCTCTGCTTCCTCCAACCTTTCTGTGTGATGCAGAGTGTCTGGATGCTGGTGAGCTTCTAGTTTGCTGTCGGCTGATTATAATAAAATTTTATTTTGATAAAATCATTCTCTCTCTAGAAGGCAAGATGGGGTGAAAAATGAATTGTTGCCTCAAGAAATTAATATTTTTTCCTAGATTATTACATTATATAATACATAATTTCTTTACTTTCCTATATTAATTTAATATTTTAGATAGAAAAACAGAGCTACAAAATAGTTCAATTGGCTTTCCAAAAATCTTAGCCAATCCCAATTTTAGTCTTACTGGCATCCATATAAATTACTCTACTTTTTTTTCCTTCTGATATCCCTGCCTGACTCTACCAGACATGAGATAGATGGTTCTGTGTAAGACAATGTCAAGTATTTACATCAGGACTTATCTCTTTTGGCTTTTCATTTATTTTCTCCTTAAGGCCCCCGCATTCCTCTTCTACAAGAAGCCTGGAAGAGATAAAGAGGACAGGAAAGAAATTAGTTTTTGGCTTCTTGCCTAAACTTTGACCTTCTGTGTTCTTCTGCTAACATTCCTACCTGTACCAGTCTGCTTTAAGATTAAAAAAAAAAAAAAAGAGCCAAAGCAGAGAGAAGTTCTTGTTTTCAATGATACAGAGCTATGGAGTGCTGACTGTGACTTTTCTCAGTTCTGACATCATTCAGTGAACGTGTCCTTCAGAAGGCGTTTGCTTCCCAGCACCGTTCCTTACCTGACAAGGTGTTTACGACCCACACAGGGCACATCCATCAGTTCTGTCTTCTGCCCCCAAATGCAGGGAAGAATAACCAAGCAGTATGTGTCTAAGTGCCAACTCACTTCCATTACTGGGAAGGGAAAAAAAAGAATTTTTACAATGTCTGTCCCACTTGTAGCAATCCTGCAGTTTCATTAAATTCAATCCGGTATTTTAGCAAACACTCATGCCAAGTTCTCTGCCAGGTGCTGGAAATATAAACATATATAAGACAATTTCCTTGCCTGTGATGAACTTACAATCTAGACAGCAAGATAATTATCAAAAATCATAAAGATGTTCCCACTCCTAAGAAGTTATTTTAAAGGTAAAATTCAATATAAGCTGCATTTTAAAAAGGAATTTGTTGCAGCATTAATCATAAGCGAAAAACTGGAAACAAGTTGGATAAAGATCAACAATAGAGTGATGGTTAAGTAAAGATTAAAATATTATACCATCATTTAAAATAATAATTGTGAAGTTTAAAACAGAAAAATTGACCCTAAGGATATATACCACTGATATTTGCTAAATTAAATTGTATTATGAAGGCATGCTCATTTTTTATATCTCATTTTTTAATATATCTCATTTTTTGTAGCTAATGCAACAGATTGCAAGAGCAAGACCTTATCTCTACAAAAAATAGAAAAATTAGCCAGGCATGGTAGCACATGCCTGTAGTCCCAGCTACAGGGGAGGCTGAGGCAGGAGAATCGCTTGAGTCCATGAGTTTGAAGTTGCCGTGAGCTACAATGACACTGTTACACTCTAGCCCAGGCCACAGAGTGAGACTCTGTCTCAAAAAAAAGAAAAAAAGTATTAGTTCAATGAAATTTAATTATGGTATCTCAACTACATGGAGTATTATATAGTAATTAACATGCCAATTATAAGGAAAAAATAAACATGTTGGCTAATTCAATAGTAAAAAATTAAAAATATAACTTATTGATCTTGAATGTGATTATGCAATTTTAGTTGCATAATGACAAAACCTGGAAGAGAATAGTTAAGAATGTAAATAGTACGTTAGAGTGGTAAAATTATAGGTTTTTTTTTATTAATTACAATATTTTTATAATTAAATACAAAAAAGAGAGGCTTAGAGTTCTCATATTCTGTTGAATTCATCATGACAGCCCATCTATGAATGAGGAAGACATGTCCATCATTTAAACTGATAAAATTTTAAATAACTGAAGCTCCTTTGGGCCCTTATAGTAATTCAGTGTCAGTATGATATTAAGAGAAATCTGTTTCATAATTTTCAGACAAAGGTAGGCTAGAATCCTGCTCCTACCATTTTCACAGGAAAAGTTACTGAAGTTTTGATGCTCGGTTCCTCATTTGTAATATGAGGGTAATAATAAAAGCTCCCTCGCCACTTATTTTGTTCTTGTTTATGTTTGGTTTTGCTTTAATCAGAATAAATGCCTGGTACCTGGCTGACACTTAATAGATGTTGATGGTCGGTGGGGGTGTTGTCCAAAGCCTGAATTCTTCAAGGCCGGGCTATGACCTTGAGTTTGCCTCCATAAAGAACACAGCTTCTCACTGCATTGCTTCAAGGAGCATTTAGAGAACAGAGGATCTGCCTTCCATCAGTGCCCCTGCCATAAATGTTTTCTTTGCAGGAAAAGCAGCGTACAAATTAAAGGGTAAGTAACCATTTGTTCCATCTCTTCTCTCCATCCCTTTAACCATTTTGAGGTCTCAGTTACACGGGAAAAGAACCTGTGGTCTTGCCCATACCAAGGGCCTCCTGTCCAGTCCCAGGGAGAGGCAGAGCAAGTGCTAATATTAGCAGTAACACTTATGCATTAATTCATGCAGCTAACATCTACTGAGCTGCCAGAGGTGTGGAGAGCCTCTGGAGTCTAGTTTTATAAGTGATTAGCAAAAATAGAGGGGGCAATGTTGAATTTTATGTTAAGCTTCTGACTGGGTTTTCCTTATCAAGCTTCATATAAGCTCCACAGAGACAATTCATCGTAAACATCCTGCTTCTTAATCCTTTTGACAGAAACTAGCTACCATCACAGGGAAAGGGATTTTTAAAGAATTATTATGAAATATTATAATAAGAATAAGAAATAAATATATATTTTGATATATAATAAGAATAAGAAATATAAGAAACAATAAAAGTAAGAAATATAATTATTATAATACTGTGCAATGCTATGCAATCAGCTCAAACTGCCTTATACTCAATATCTTTAAAGGGCCTTGTGCTCCTGCTCTGGAATGACTCTATGGAATGTCCTCCACAGTGTCTCCTGGGAGACTTTCCTCCTAACCTACCTATCTGTGGGTCCTTCAACCACACTCAACCACACCCAAACTTTACTCCCACTCTCTGAATTTCCCAATTCTAGAGTATTTGTCACACTGAGTTATTATAGCACCCGAATTCACTTTCACTCACTTAAATAGTTACGTGGCAATTACTCATGTTTTTGGCTACTAGGAAATAAGTTTGTAATGTTCCTGTCTGAGCCGTCACATAGTATGCTTCCTTGACATCTGGAACCCAAGTGAAGTGATGTGGACTGGAATGATCACAATGCTATAATGATAGGGTCAGAAAACAGAAGTGATGGCAAAGTGGTCATTAGAAGAAAGACAGTAAACCTAAGTTTAATTCAACAAACAACTTTAGAGTACCAATCATGTATAACAAGACACCATGCTAGCTGCAAAAAACCTACAAAATGAATAAGATGTAATCATTCTGAAACTTTAAGAAGCTTGCAACATGGTGGGAAAGATGGATATTGTTAAGATAAGATACTATTTTAGAGACACAAATACAGTTATGTAGGAGCACAAAGAAGGTAGTTATCAACCATGGATATTATACTAGGTGGGTTATGGAATTGGTTAAAATCATAGGCTTTGGAGTCAGAAAAGACCTAGGTTAAAATACTAACTTTATCACTTACTGGCTTTCTAGCTTTGCGATCTTGAGCAAGTTACTTGTCCTTTCTGTGCCCCTGATAATCTCAAATGTAAAATGGGTTTAATAATAATAATGATAGTGTCATAAGATCATTGTGAGACTCAATAAAGTCATGTACTTATGCCATGTATCAAAATAAAGGCTCAACATTTTTCCTATTATTATTAGTTTACTAAAATGGTTCATTAGAAAAAGCGTGTCCTGAGATGATTGTAAGGTCATTTTTTATTTTCCAAAGCTCTGTTTCATGGGAGAGAAGAAGCCAGGTTGCCAGGAACTAAAGAACAAATAGGTAAGAGGAATGAAAAGAGGAGTTATGCCATTTTTTTTCTATCATTGTCACCTTTGGCTACTGTTTCATTTCCTGGCCATAGGAGCCTTCAGACTCCAGATTACATGTCATTCACCTGTGAAAAATTCCTCAGGTAGAGTTGGCACTTCCTGATCCATGTTTTCATAGCAGTTTGCGTACAGCTCTAGAATTATAATCATAACTGTGAACAAAATATCTATAATTTATTAAGCACGTGTCACTGACGTTCACTGTAATTCTGCCTATCTTTTATGCACATCTGCTATGCCAAATAATAACAGGAATTATTGCTCCTATTTTGCAGATAAGGAAACAGGTCTAGCTAAGTCAAGACAATTGTATAAACCCTCAGTTAGAGAATTTTAACACGGATTTGAACAATAGTCTGACCTATTCTGAAGCCCAGCTCTAGCTGTTCACTACACTGCCTTCCTCCTTTCACATGATATTTGAACTGTTTGTTTAAATGTCTGGCTCCTTGTTTAGTCTAAAAATTCCTAGGAACCAGAGACTCTCTCTTGCACATACATGTGTCTCCAGCAATTAGTACTAGGTTTAGTAGGTAGGGAGCACTATTTGATAATTGCTTATCAAAATAATTGAATGAATGAACAAATTGGATGAATGAACTCTTATTTTGGAAAATTCAGTAGAGGGAATACTTTATTCATGTACATCTAAGTTCATGCATTAAAATGGCCTCAATATGGATCATGTTAGTGGTCTTATATCCCGCGATCTTGCCAAATTCACTCAGTAGCTTTTACCACTTTGAGATTCTTTAAGATCTTCTACAGATATAATCATGTCATCTGCAAATAAAGATTGCTTACCTCTCCCTTTCCAATATCAATAGTTTATTACCGATAGTTCATTCTTTTCCATTGTGGTAGAGTATACAAATTAATTTGTAAAATACAATTCCTTTAAATATATGGGGATTTCTTATGATTTTACATTAATTAGAGTAATGTCTTAAAAAGACCTAAAATTAAAAATTTTCAAGTAAAATGGAAATATATGTGCTTTTCTGAAACACTCTGACTAGTGCCGGGAGTGAGAGAGCATGCGTGTTCCACCTTGAATGTTATTCCCTAGGCTGCTATCTCTGCCTGCATAATCAAAGCTGGTCTCTGATGTTCACCTTCCAGTCTGCTAAAAGCAGGGAAAGAGAAAGTTCTATTTCCTGTTAGGAAAATGAGTGAAAGTTGCCTGTATCTCTTCTATTCCTATCTCACCAGAGAAAACGCAGTTACATGGTTGCACCTACCTGAAGGGGAAGCTAGGGAAGTTAGAAAAAGGTAGAAAAGATTGGGATCAATTATCAGACTGCCACAATTTCCAAAAGCAAATACAATAACACTTTTACTGAGCTGATGATCTGACTTTTGATCAAACATCCAGGGGGGGAAAAAGCCACAATCTTTTCTAGTATGTGAAAATGCCTGAATAGAGTAGACAAAGGTGTCCCAAAGTCCTACTCTCTGTTGCATATGAGAGCAGGGGACTTATTTCACCTCTAGAATACACTAACTTAGCATTGTAAGCAAAATTAGGGCTTGCATCTGTGATTTTTTTCCCTGGCATGCTTTGATTTTTCCTAGGCTACTGCTGGAAGGAAATGAAACACATCAAAGATGTGGAAAAGTGGAGGGAAGCCACTAGGTACAGACACTCTGGTTACAGGGCAAAGAGACAGCTAACTGCACGGATGCAGACAGAACACACCAAGTAGAAAGACCCAAACAGTCTAGGATAATCTAATGCAGAGAAAATATCCCTAAACATGCTTGAATGTTCTCTGAAGGCATCATGGTGTTGCTGCCAAGTACAGAGACTGATCTCCATGAGGGTGAACCATGTGAAATCATCCTTAGAAGATGAGTATAGGATTTACTATTCTACTTGTCCACTCCATCTCTCTTTACTCTCCTCTTCCTGTCTCCTTTACATTAAAAAACAATTCTGGGGTAATTCTTATCCCAATTAAACAAGATTAAAATGAACATTAAGAAAATACCCTTAATGAGAAATGAAATTTAAAGGGGGAACCTATAGACTAATGGGACTATTGCTGTGTGATTCACAATGAAGGTTAAATGGCCCAATATTCACAGAATATTTAGTACAGTTTATAAAAATATATTTAATAGATAAAATTAAAATGTTTTCATATTTTCAAAGTAAATTGTACAGACAGCCTCATCACCCAATAAAATGAAGTAAATCAGGTATTTATGAATTAAATTTGATGGGCTGAGCATTTAATAGTTTCTCATTCTTTTTTATATTTTATTACACAGAGAAAACATATTTGATGACAATGAGACTATGGTAACGGATATATTTAAAGTTATAGCATACATTGGTCATAATAGTGTGATAATTTGTGTGTGTGTGTGTGTGTGTGTGTCTGTGTTTTGTCAGTTTTCCTAGCCTCGAATCTGAACTTAAGAACAAGTGCATATTACTGAATCAATTTGAGAATGTTATTTGCCATCATTTATAATGAATTTCATACAAAGGAGAAAAATGATAATACAGATAGTTCAAGAGGCAATAATCAGAAAGCAACTTATATTTTATTTAAAAATGTGTCTGTGTGTATATTTGTCTCTGATTTGGGTATTCTCAATATTTCAAACAAATAAAAATGCAACACTGTGCAGGTCTGGATTGAAAAATTTACAAAGCTTCCAGCTTCTCCCTCTTGACCTCAGCATAGATAAGAATTAAGAGAATTCTGTTCAACTCCATTCAACAGGATCTTTTGTGTATCTACTATTATTGATTTGTGATTTTAAGTAGCAAAAATCATCTTTAGCTATCTTCAGCTTCAAAGGGAGAATTTGCTATGATGATAAAGAGCAAAAGGTTGGGTCTAAAACACAGAGTAACCAAGACATAGAAAGTCACCAGAAACTTCTCTGCATGGCTGCTTCATTCATAATCATCTCTTTATTCTGAAGGACTTTTTCTACTTCTTTAGACCATGTACATGTTATAGGTCTACATAGGCAGATAGACTTGTAATCTCTGAATCATATTTCCAAATTTCCTGGAAAGGGAAACATATTGGCCCAGGTTAGTTCAGGTTTCTATTCCTAATCCTATCAGCTATCGTTGATGTAGCAAGATAACATATAAAACCAGAACCAAAAGGAAAATACCCCTATAGATGGGGAAGTAGTTCCCAGAGAAAGTGGATTATTAAGAAGTGAGCAGATAGCTTCTAAATTGCTTTTATATATTTAGCCCAGAAATAAGCATTGTGGAAACAAAAGAGATGCCTATATTATAATTTCTGTCCTTAAGAAGGTCACAATCTCATAAACCTATATATACACATGATGGACTAAAATTTAGCACATGATTACATACTGAAGTGATGGTTTTGATCAAAAGGGAGCTGGGGAGAGTGGAAACATGATGGAACTTAAAATGCAAAGAAATGGGTTCAGATGTTGGTTCTGGCTCCTTGTCTTTATGGTTCTTTGGATGGGTCACAAATCATTCATTTGTGGGTCTTCAGCTTCTTATTTGTAAAATGTAGATGATATTTAACTTAAAGGCATTTAGTGATAATTAAATGCAGTACCTACAAAATTCACAGTACATAGCAGAGTCAAGGCTACTACAATAATTTGTTTCACCAAACATGCATTAAACACATAACTTTGGTGAAGCACTGGACTAGATGTTGGCAGAGTTAAGATCCAGGTGTTGGTTGTCCTTAGGGAAATCACAGTCTGTTGAGGGTGGGAGACAGATGGACAGATACTTTCAATAAAATGTTGAAATGTTGAAATGTTGTTGACTATAATTCTAAAGGTGATTTGGATCGACCCAGGAAGGTTTCAGGGAGGTTCTAGGACATGATGAGTGAGGCCATATGTTGCTGGATAAGATTTAAACAGGAACATTCCATATCAAAATGGGGGAAAGCCTTGGGCTAAGCTAACTTAGCTCTGCAAGGTTGATGGTTCACATTTTCTCTATGGTGAGAAAATAAATTAGTAATTTAAAAGACCTTTTCCAAACACTGGTGTTCTTAAATAAAGGGGCTAAGGGAAATATCAATGCAGTTTTTAAGCAGGTTTTTAACATAGTAAAGGAAGCTAGAAAATCCACAGTGTGAATAATTCATCTGTAGGTAATTGAGAGCATGTTTTCTGTGTTCAGTGAAAATGAAAATTCTCAAGAAAAGAAACATACATTTGATTTAATTGTATAAAGTCAGGAAATTTATGCCACAAGGTAATGGTAGATAAGTTTCAAAACCACCTTTGCTAGATTTAACTTGGAAAAAATGAAAAAAAGGAATGATACCAGTATTTCACTATTTTAAAGTTGCTGCTTTGATATACTATTCAAAGCCTGCCAGTTCTGTACCATCTCAGAACAATTTGTTCACTTCACTTAGAAATTAGAAATGTTTTAGCCAATAAATCTAAATTTATTTTGTAGTAGTCATTTTTCTTAATGGAAGTGTTTTCCAGATGTTGCCTAAGTCTAGTCGTCTGGGCCTCCTTCCAACACATGAGGAAAGTTTGATTTCATAGGTTGTCACTGTTGATTTTGTCTAACCTTTGGACTAATTGGTTCATCCCAATATATTTGCACTGATATATAAGACTTCCAGCACATTGGAGAAATTCATCTATCCATTTACCGGTAAGTGTCAAAGTTAACTTGCTCCATGGAATTAAATGTGTTTTCATTAAAGGTATTTGAAAGAGATTTCATAAAGACAGTAGCTGGAAGTTTTTTAAAAAGATTATATTTATGCAATACACCTGTTGGAAGCTTTTACAATTTATATTGAGAGTAAAGGGAAAGTTGAACAGTAACTCCACTATGCTTGTTAAATTTTATTGAAGCCAGTTATTTTTTTCCCCCAAGATAGAATTTAAACCTTGCACTGTAAGTATATACTATACTTTGAATAGAGTTTTAAGGTAAGTATGTTTTCTATGTTGGAGATTTTTAAAGTATTAAAATGGTCAATAACATAACTAAGGGTAATGATGATTTGTTCTGCATAAGAGTGAATATAATGGTCAGATATTTTCTATAGAATTACTTTAAAAAGACTTGTTTCAAGAATGGGATGTGTTTATCATTAAATTACATTTTAAAGTTATTAAAACATTGTGTGTAACACAAACAAAAGTTAGTGTGAGATAAAAGAGCAGTTTTCTGATACTTGTATTTTATTTTCATCAAGGGTACAGTACCTGAAAACAACCATGGAGTGGAAAATACTTCCCATTTACTTGTTGCTGCTGCCTTCTGTTTTTCTGATTCAGCAAGTTTCATCTCAAGGTAACTTAACCATCAAAAATACTTTTACTTAGCAACTATTGCTAGTCATTGTCTTGATTTTTAACAAATGAAATAAATTTCTAAAAATCGATATTTGAGTTTAATATGTAGTATAACCTTAATAAAATGTAAAACATATGTAGCATATTTATAAATGATTTGGAATTCTCACCTTTTTCTTCTGCATTATGAAAACTTTCAAGAATTTTTGAGCTTTTGTACAGAATAATTATGGTATCCATTATTCCTATGGTTCTTTCAAAAGTTTAAAAAATGCAGACATATGATAAAACTATGCTGGAGCTGTACAGTATTATCAAAATAACTAAAAGAACAGTATCTATCATATAATTTTTGCCTATATGGTGACAAATAAATTTAACTAGTCTGTTACATCAAGTGAATTATTGACAAATAACTTATTTTAGCATCATGTAGACATAGATATCATATTATAATGAACATTTACAATGCTTCAAATGGCATTTTATTAATCTTGAAAGTAGTCTCTCTTTATTACAAGGACTACTCATTCAGGTATAGACTTACACAGATGTGACTGTCATTTTTTTTTTTTTTTTTTTTTTT
>CAUYRT010044717.1:0-12451 GCA_963574885.1 Lepilemur ruficaudatus | reverse complement strand
CAGCCAATTGGTATTAGCTGATCAACACCTAAGTGGACACATAGGAACAACATTTATTGGGTGTCGGGCAGACGGGAGGGGGGAGGAGGGGATGGGTATATACATACATAATGAGTGCGATGTGCACCGTCTGGGGGATGGCCAGGCTTGAGGCTCTGACTGGAGAGGGGAGGGGAGCAAGGGCAATGTACATAACCTTAACGTTTGTACCCCCATAATACGCTGCAATAAAAAAAAAGAGAGAAAAAAACCCACAGTATTTAATTATAGGGTATATATTGGGTTCTGGGCACCATGCCAAACACCTTACATGGATTGGTTTATATCGTCCCTTGTACATATGCCTTTGACATATTTTACAAATTATTTTCTATTTTACAGATGAGGAAACTGAGGCTCAGGGAGGTGACTTCCCCATCCTCACACAACGGTACTAAGAAGAGCTAGGATTCATGCCACAGTCTGTCTGAAACATCTTAAGCAGTACCCTTGAATGCTTGACTTGCACATGGCATTTGGCTAGAACAGAGGATTAACCTGGGCAAGGAGAAAAGAATAAAGAAGTTGAGGCAAGATGTGTGAGCCCTTCCATTTTGAGAAAGAGGGCTCCCTGGACATTTTTGAGCAGAGGAGTGAGAGTCCTACAGTAGGCCTTTTTGGAGACAGCAAGTAGAGGGGACCTAGGACAGAGGAAGAAAACAGAATGCGGAGGAGGGCCTGGGTTCCATTATATGAGCTGAGAAAGCAGACCTCAAACTGGCCTCTGCAGAAAATCCCTTGTCAGGTTACCTCGAATGTTGTTTCAGAATTACTAATAAGACAAAAATCTTCCCGTGGGGCTTGTTCTATTTTTCTCTCTCTTTAATAAAAATGTTCTGTTAGGAGCTTTTTAAGGAAAACGTTTAGAGTTTGTCAATAGAGACTTTGAGATATGAAGAGTTAATTTGTATGTAGCTGTTGGCTCCTTATTTTTAAAATGTCGGGTTCCTGAGTCATGCTTAGTCATTCATTCAGGGCCTGGTTAGGTTAATTAGACACAATGTGGGTAGACAGAATGACATCACACACCTTCTTCAAAAGAGACAGAAGAGAAATAGAGGGGAAGAGAAGGATTCTAATAGAATTTTGTTCCGTAAGACTGAATAAGACCCATCAAAAAAAATAACAATCAGACAAATAGATTCCAGCGAACTCTTAGAAGGCATGGCTGTCATATAACAGTCAAGACATAGTGCTGATGATTTATAAACACTTCCTATCCACACAGGGAGGGAAGGCCAAAGAAGTTCACAATATGGGAAGAACAGCAAAACATTTCCAAAAACATTTCATGGAACACCAATTCCATGGAATGATCTGAGAAAAAAAAAAGAGGCTCCATGGTTTGTGAAAAACTCTAGGTTACACAAATGTTTCTTTACTGCAGGCCTTTTCAGAGCCTTTAAAATTTTAAAGTGCATTATGAACTATTAAGAGGGAATATAGTATGCAGGGTTCCCAGACCTACTTGTTCACAGACATTTTCCCTCCTCCACTTTTTTATTTTTCGTCTTGGAGATTTCTCATGACTGGCACTTCACACCTCACCTTTCGTAAGTTCTGAGACAGGAAAACACTTATTCAGACATGACACAGAGCTGTATCCCCAGCTGTATATTTTTCTCTAGTGTTTCCAGGATGTGCCTGTCGTGTGCTTCTAAGATTCCTTGAGAGTTAAATGAATATTTTCTATTCAAATGAAAATTTACAAAACCAAATAATTTTTTAAAAAATTCCCAAATTTCTCTCCCCAACCCTCTAACCTACCAAATGAATCAATAAACTAGCTCATGAGAGGAAATTGCACCTATTTATATACTTTTTAAAAATCAATGCTCGGTTACAATCAGATTACAAAACGAATCACATTGCCACCTCTTTCCCGCTGCAGGGCTGTAAGCCACGTGTCCCAGGTTCTCAGTAGCTCCCTTGCTGCTGACCGGCGCGCAGCTGGGCCTCCAGCGCCACTTGATCGAAGGAGCTGTTGGGAAGCGCTCTGGTGGCTCTCCTGGAGGCCCGGGGGATCTTCTGAAACTCCTCCAAGGCCAGGTCTTTCCCTTGGGAGATCTGCTGCATCCTCTGCTCCTTTTTCTTAATGGCTTCCTTGATGCCCTCGATGTGACACTTTTCCTCCTTCTCGGCTTTCAGCTTCAGGATGTGATGGTTCTTCTCCCGCAAGACGCTGAGCTCCCTGAGGTGCTGCGCCTTGTCCCTGGTGGTCTTGTGCACGTGACTCCTGGCTTGCCGGATCTTCTGATCTGCTAACTCCACCAGAATCCTCTTGTGTGCCTTCCTCTGCTCCTCGGACTCTCCCGCGCGCCACTTGACCTGCTGGAGCTGCTCTTCCTCCTTCTGGGCCTTGTCCCTTAGCTCTCGGTGCCGCTCCTTAATCAGGCCCTGGTGGATCTCTTGGAACCGCTGGTACCTTTGCTCCAGCGACAGCTTCCTGAGGAGCTCCTCAGCCTTGGCCTGGCAGTCCATGAGGACCTTCCGTGCCTGGTAATTGACGAGGGAGCTCAGGTTGGTCTCCTGGACCTTCTTCTGGCACTCCATGGCGTGCAGGTGCCTCTTGTGACAGGCCTCCTCCAGCTGCTTCTGCCGCTGCCGGCTGTGCTGCTCCCGCAGGCTCCGCAGCATCCTCTCCTGCTCCCGCAGCCGCCGCCTCTGGCACTGCTGGCGGTGCTGAGCCTGGGCGCACGCCTTCTCCAGCCTCTCCTGGCGCTGATTCTCCTGGTCCTCCAGTCGCGACCTCCACCAGCTCTCCTCCTGGACCGTGTCCTTCACCTGGCTGTCCGGCCGCCGGCCACGCTTCTCGCGGCACAGGAGGGTGCTGCGCCGGTCCTTCTCCTGCCGCCACTGCTCCTGGCTCTGCAGCAGCAGCAGCCTGCGCTCCCTCTCCAGGGTCATCTGGACCTGCTGGTCCGAGCGCTTCAGCTCCTCCCAGGCCTCAGCCGCCTGCTGTTGCAGCTCCCGCATCCTCTGGGCCTTTTCGAGGCGGGCCAGAACCAGGGCCACGATCTTCTGGTCCCTGGAGGACATCACCGCCTCTTCCAGCTTGTTCTTGAGGATCTGGGCGTGCTGGCTCTGCATTTCTTTGCTGGAGACCGAGGGCTGGGAGTGAGGACTGGCTGCCGACTCGGCCCGGTCGCTGCTGTCTCTCCGCCGGGCGCGCACGCAGGCGGACCGCGTCCTGAACTTTTGGGAGAGCACGGAAGACTTCTCCGTGGGAACTGAGGAAGAAGACCAGCGACCCAGATGTCTGCAGACCGGCGCTGCCCACTGGCCCCCACTCTGTGCCTTTTCTACCCCGCCAGCTCCGCTCCCGGCAGTGCACGCTCCCCAGTGGTAAGGCGGGGGCGAGTCTCCCTGGGCCAGCGGGGAGTGCGCGCAGGGCTGAGGCTGTCGGGGCTGCGGCCCGCACTGGTGCTGCCAGCCCCCACTGCGCTTGGTCCCGGCCTCCCGCCAGGCATCTTCCGGGCGCCTGCTGCACGGCGGGTGCTTTCTGGCCCGGGCCGGAGCCCTCCAGGCCACGTCGCTCAGGCTGCGGCTTCCCCGCGGCGAGGCTGGGTACCCGCACCCGCGAGACTGCGAGGTGGGCGGACAGCGCGGGTGCAGCCAGGGCGCCCCATCCTCGCTCCCGGCGCCCGGGGTCCCTGCCCAGCAGCTCAGGGCGGGCTCGATCCCGGGCCCCGGCCCGCCAAGCCTCGGGGTGGACGCGCGCTCTGCGCGGGGCGGCGGGGGCCACCAGAGATCCCGGCAGGGCAGCGCGGTGCAGTGGTCAAAGCCCGCCATGCTCCTTGCGGGCGCGCCCGGCGTCTGCGCCAGGGTCCCCGGACTCCAGGGGCGCTGCGGACAGCCGCCCCGCCCGTCCCCTCCCTCAGATCCCGGTCCCGGTCGCCTGTGACGCTCCGGCCACTTCACAATGCGTGGGTCCCCGCAGCCCTCGGCCCTCGCCAGCAACCGCCTACCCCGGCCTTGATGACACTCCGAGGGCTGCAAGAGGGGCCAGAGTGGGAGGAGCGCGGGGCTGGTGGGGTGTGTTGTAGGAAATCAGGAGTGACATTTAGAGCTGACGCTGCGTAGTGACCTCTCACCTGTGTTTCAGGCAGAAATTTGAACTTGCATTTGTACACTTTAAAGTAGAGGGATTTTAAGAGAGCTCAGGTGATGGCCTCACTCTGAGAATGGAGGGGGGTAGGGTCGAGATGCAGTGGCGGGGGAGGGAAGTGGTGGGGGCTCGGGTCACCCTCAGCCGCGAATCGCCGTCCCTGCATCCGTGCACCTCTGCACCGTGCTCCAATGAAGCGGCCGTGCAAGCACATTAACACACAGCACCGCCCTTTGCTCTTTCCAGTTAGCAAGCCCAGAGTTACGCTTCAATGTTCGCTTTGTTAAACTTTAGAACAAGAAAAAGACGATTCTATCTTTACCTAATATGACAATTACTGCTTTTGTCATAGTGTGCAGGTTGTGTGCACATTTCTGAAACAGCATCAGTGAACACTACGTTGAAATCACATTGTTTTTTGTTCTTTTCTCCCAGTTTTGTGGGATTCTGTTGCCTTGTCGAGGCACCCTCGGCTGATGGGAAAAGCACTGGATTTGGCCGGGCAAAGGAGTTTGAATCTCCTCTGCCACTTTCCACCCATGTGATCGTGGGCACCTTCCTTGACTTTCCTGACTGTCCAGTTCTGGAAAGGTGGGATGGCAGCAGCGGGGCCTGATGGTGTCAGCACTGCAGGGCTGTTGTGAGGGTCAGATGAAACTCTGTAGGGGAGCTTAGCACCAGAGTGCAGCAGTATATGTTATTTTGATGCCCTGCCAGGCTTCAGTGAAAATTTAAGACTGAAAGTAATACGTAGATTTACAAAAAATGTTACAGTTTCCTAGCTTGAGAAAAGAAGAATGAAATTAATGTGATCCTAAAGTTCAGGTAAAGGAAAGAGAGCTAGAAAGGGGTGACCCCAGATTCTGTCATGTCTACACGGCACTGTGGATCTTGGCTATGTCACTTCCCTTCTCTGGGGTTGCTATGGTCTGAATGTTTGCCCCAAAAGTGGTATGTTGAAACTTTATCACCAATGTGATAGTATTAGGAGGTGGGACTTTTGGGAGGTGATTAGGTCATGAGGGTGGAGCCCTAATAAATGAGACTAGTGCCCTTATAAAAGGGTTCCCAGAGAACTCCCTTGTCCCTCCTGCCATGTGAGAACACAGTGAAAAGATGGCCATCTGTGAACCAGGAAGAGGGCCATCACCAGACACCAAATCTTCTGGTGCCTTGATCTTGGACTTCTCCGGCTTCAGAACTGAGAAATAAATTTCTTTTGTTTATAAGCCACCCAGTCTATGGTATTTTGTTAATAGTATCCAGAATAGGCTAAGACAGGGGTGCAATGAGGAAACAGTTCTAGATAGCATTCTCCAAATATGCCCACTCCTTAAAGAAGAAAAATGAGTATTTACGCATGCCAATCCTCTTCCTTCACATCTCCTTGGAGCAACTCCAGCTAGGTAAGGGCAGTAGAATTGATAACATTTCCCTTAGCACTAATCTGAGACTTCCTTAGGCCATATTAACTGGTTTCCCCAAGATCCCTTGGCCAGTGACAGGAATTTTGACTTCAGATTCACTTCTCTTTCCATGATATTATGCTGCGTCTCACAAAATGCACTTTGAATTGAGACGTGCTTTTAAGAAAATTATGATCAAATGTACATCAGAGGGTCATGGACGCCATGTCCTTGAAGTCCTGTGGTAGCAACCTTGACGACAGTGGCCGAGCTATCCTGAGGAGTTGCTCTGCCTGGATAGGATTTCACCAGCAGTGATTAGCACATCTATAGCTGAGGATAAGTTGTTTCTACCCTAGATTCTACTGATACCACTCATACCCTTGTTAAAAAAATATTTTCTGTGAGTATAATCCTTACTAGGTGGTAAATTTTTTAAAAATATTAAACCAAATTTGAAATGGAATCATTTAATGTTTTAAAGTTAGGAAATATTTAGACATGAATCAAGTCATGCTGATAGCTGAATGTCATATTTCTCTGCTGAAGCTTTGTTTGTTTGTTTGTTTTTTTTCAAGACACACATTTTATTTAGGGAGTAGTCTGGAGATGCACACTTTAATTATTCTCATTGCTAATCAAATTTGCTGAGGCAACAAACATGTTCAGGACTTGGGCCCTGGCAGCTCTCATAGCTTACATTTACCCCTGACAGCTGGGGAAAATGAAATTAGAAGTCTTAAACCTACCCTACCCTGCACACTCTGAAAACAGGGCAATGTGTCGTATCCATATTTTTCGTTCTGCCACAGTTCTACAAATACCTCTTTCCCTGCTTACACCAGGACTCTGTTCTCTAAGTGGTTGGATGAACAGATGCCGGAAATGGTCCCCCAGGGAAGAGGCAAATGTCCCATTACCAGAATTACCTGAACGCAAACTAGGTTAAAGCTTAAGAGAACACCCATGCAAAATGAGTTGCATACCAGCCTCGGCAGCAGAATTTTTCATCTAAGGCATCTTTGCAAGAACCTTTCTGTGACTGCTGAAGCTTTGTAAACATTTTGCATGGATGAGTGTGGGTCTGGTCAATACCCAGGCGACCTCCTGTCACAGAGAAGTGGTGTTATGTGAGTGAAAGCACAGCCACCTGAGAGGCAGCAAGCTCTGCCACCGGCCAAGCCACCTTACACAGTCATGACACTTATGAGTCTCAGTTTCCTCATCACTGCAGGAGATGATCTGCAAAGGCTCTTTGGTCCAACTTGCAACAGAAGAAAGAGTTCAAGCTAGTAAATGCTTCAGCCTTCATCTTGTAAAGCAAAAAATGAGTTAATCTGTGAAAAATGCTTACAGCACTGCCTGGCATGTGGTAGCTGCCTTAGAAATATTAGCCACTAGAATCATCATTATCATTATGTCAAGAGCACTAAAACCATGGCAGTGTAGAGCCAAATTTAAAGACTTACTTTGGGACAGAGCCAGCATTGGAACCCAAGGGCTCAGATTTCCAGTTCAGGGCTCTTTGGTGTCTTACGTCCTCTGAAGGGAACTGTGTATGGCTCACTCCCCTCTGTTACTGATGGAGTAAAGGACACAGTGCTAACTGTATAATGTCATAATCTGGGCTAGGGTTAGAAAGACAATATTGCTAGGAGAAACAGATCCAGGTAACAGATGTGGTAAGTGCTTGAACAGAGTTACTGCAACAGAGTTCCCAGGGGAGGCAGGAATGTGTTCTGGGTTGTTCACAAGGAGAGGCTTCACACAGGATGACGCTGGAGCCAGGCATGGGAAGACGATTCGGATTTCACCAGTCAGGGCTGAGCAAGAAGACACTCCTGGCTGAAGAGGCTGCGTGGGCCACAGTGTGGAGCCTCAAATGCCTGTGTGGCTTGTGTAGCCGGGACCTGGGGAGTGTGTGCGGTGGAGTGCCAGGTGACGGAGCCAGAAGGATGGGCTGGGCCCAGATTCGACGGGGCCTTTTAGCCAAGCCAGGCAGTGTGGGCTTCCTCCCACTGGGCAGCAGAGTGCTTCTGTGTCCAGGAGAGCTCTAGGATGCCTTGGAGCTGCGTTGGGTTCCAGAGCAGCTTAGATTTTACCTGTTTTATATCCTGGGCTCCTTATAATGCTTCACTGAAAAATTCTAGGGTTCTTCTGCTTTAACTCTTTTTTATAAGGGTTGACATTCCACTGTGTAGATAAAGGTGGGGAGTTGATAAATGCCTCGAAGCCAGAAAAGTGACCCGATTGAATTTATGTTTTAGAAAGCTCACCCCAGCAGCAGGGAGGATGCTAAGTTGAGAGGCTGGTTCAGTAATCCAGGTGAGCAAGAAGGAAGTGTAAACCACTACAATGGCAAGGGGGCAGGAAGAGGATGGAGTCAACGGACAGTTCAGAGGTCAAGGGTCCATGACCTGAAGATGGACTTGATAGGGAGAAAGTGGGTTTCTAACCTGGGTGCCTGGGCGGATGGTGAATGGCAGTGATGAAAGAGCTCCAGTCTAGGTGACCTTGAAGACAGGGATCTTGGAAATCAGGTGAGAAAAGCTATAGTAACACGTGGACCCCATACAGAGCAGCAAACAGAATGCCTGGAACAAACCAACACAACTCGAAAGAGACACTCTTTCCTTTGAGGGACTGAGCTCGGAGCAGAGGGAAGCCTCCTCACCTGCTTCTTCAGCATCTCATTAGGGCCCTGGAGGACCACAAGCTGGAAGCCAGAGCCAGCTCTTCCTGGGGTGGATGAAAGAGATGTTTTGCAAATGCTGTGCTGCCAAAGCATTCCCTTGATACTAAGAACAATCAGCCTCTTTTTTATTTGGCAGAAAAATCCTCAGTGCATTTCACTGGATGCCTGACAATGTGGGCCTTTTGCCAAATGAAGACCTGAACCTCTTTTCTTAATTTGTTGGAGACTTGAAAAATATGGCAAAACGTGCTCTGGCCCCACAATTCAGATTCATTTATGGAATAGAAATGTGCTCTGTGCCCTTCCTCAGAACAGACTGTTAGTTGTTGTAGGAACTTCACGTCCAGTCTCTTAGCAGAGCTCCTAAATCTCGGATGGACCGGAGGGGAGAAATAAGCTGGAGTGGCTCTGCCCAGCACGGCAGCCAGCACCACGTGCGGGACACTGCCCGAGTGGGGGCAATTTGAGCTGACATGCGCTGGAAGTATAAAATACATACTGGATTTGAAAAGCAGTATGAAAAAAATGTAAAATATCTCAATACTTTTTAAATATTGGTTACATGGTCAGGTGATGGTATTTTGAACTCATTAAACTGAATGAAATGTATTATTGACATTAATTTTGTGTTTCTTGTTACTTGTTTTAATGTGGCTACTAGTAAACTTAAAATTGCATGTACATGTGTGTGCAGTGTATATCACCATACATTAATCTTTCTACTGGACAGAGCTGCTCTAGACAATTGAGGTTCCCCAATACTCAAGTTGTAAGTAAAGCTTTTAACATCTAGGTAATTTTCATTTTATTTTTATTGCTTCGAAATCACCTTTTCTCAGAAGATAGTATTTGGATCAGAAGTGTTTTTTTTTTCTTTAATGGCTGGATGACAGGGTAAATTATTAATATTAATTTTTAAAATTTAGCTGTGCATTACAAATTTTACAGGATTTCAGTTCTTTCATGCCCCACTTCCACTTTTTTCTCACTGCACAGGAAAACAGATGCCCCTAAGTAACAATATCTGAAAATACAGAACAGGGACACTTGGCATGTGTGCCCATGAGATATGAATCATTAAAAATACCAGATCACAAAACAGTTAGAAAAAAAAGTATGCAAACACCCAGGGCAATAAATGAAAAACTTATGTTAATGCAGTGCTAAGAATGAAAATTGTAGCCTATAAACTTCTTTTTTTAAGAAAGATATAGTGGGATAAGAGCCTGGAAATAGGAAAGCTAAGTTGCCATGGAAACAATCACTTATCCACAATGCAAATATTCCTTGTGTATGAGAGGTTATATGTGTAAAAATGATGGCAGATACATATTGCACGTGTGTTGGAGCACTGCTCTGAGTGCTTTATGTGTAAACCCTGCCACAACGATGTGAAATAGGGACTGTTTTTTCCCTCAGGCACAGAGAGAGACTTGCCTAAGATCATGAAGCTAGTCAGCAGTAGAGTCAGTAGGAACCCGGGCCTTTACCCCTAACCTCACACCATATGGCTTTCTCTGCCAGTGCAGAGAGTGCTAGTTTTGTTGTATCTTAGGATTTTAATGTTTTTAACATTTGTAACCTTGATGCAATTAAAAGCAGGAGATGATAATTAACTAATTTTTATGAAGAAAGGAAGAACTGGAAATAAATACGTTTTGTAGAAAGTGAGTTCAGTTAGACAGGGAGATGATAAGACTGAGCTACAGTTACTGGATCACTTAACAGCGACACAGAAATGCAAACCCTTTGTGACAAGATTATTTATTTTTGGAATTTTATTACAAATCATTTGTAATGTTAAAATGTAAGAAGAGGTTTATCCAATGGAAACTTGGAGAAATAGTTGCTGTTAATAATGTATCCAGTTCAGAGTTACTTCTTCATTCTCAACATAACAGCTATTATATGGAATAATTTTTTTTTCAATTTTAAAGAATATACTTTGTCAAAACTTTTAAAAAATATGTGGGGCTTTTAAAGTTCTGTGGTTTTTTTCCCTGCTTTGCTAAAGTTGAGCCTGGAGTTTTAAATTTTAAAGGAAATTTGTTTTTCAGAAAGATGTAAGTGAGGGAAGATGGTGCTGCGATAGAACTCTGGTGAAGGATGGTTCGCTGGGACCACTGCATGTGGTCTACTGTGATACGTGTGCGCTGTGCATCCTTTGCTGATGCTGTCAGCAGGGTAGGGTACCCTCAGCCCACTTACATTCCAGCCTCTGCCTCCAGCAGGCTTATCATACTACAAAAGAATTTTCATCAGGTAACTCACAGTGTTCCTTTCACTCAGTGCCACCCACACACAGGCTGGAGTAGAACCTTGGCAACCACGGTGACTGTGCACTCAGCAACCATTTCTGTCCACAGGAATGTTCCAAAAGTGCCTTTGTCCACCTGCCTGATTCTCTGCATGGCCACACTTCTGGGGAGAGTCATTAACACTGGCATTAATATGCTTTTTGACAAAGCATATTCTTTAAAATTGAAAAAAAAAGATATTCAATATAATGCCTATGTCATGTTGAGGATGAAGAAGTAACTCCAAACTGGATGCATTATTTACAGCAACTATTTCTCCAAGTGTTCCCTGGGTAAACCTCTTCGTATGTTTTAACCCTACAAATGATTTGTAATAAAATTTCAGAAATAAGTAACTTTATCACAAGAGTTTGCATTTCTGTGTCACTGTTAAGTGATCCAGTAACTGTAGCTCAGTCCTGTCATCTCCCCGTAGAACTGAACTCACTTTCTACTCTGAACATTCCCCCTGCAGGGAATGGGGCTCCTTGTTCAAGTCTCAGTTTAGGGGAAGCCATCCCTGACCTCCGCGACCAGATGAAATCCCTGCTGTATACTCTCCAAGCACCTGCAGGGTACCAGTCCCTCTCCTTGGTGGTATGTACACAGGCCTACACTGGGAGTTCTGTGAAAATCTGATGAATGAAGTCATCTTCCCCTAAGTTCCACATGAGAAAGGATCCTGCCTGCTTTTGTCACCACCACTCACTAATGTGCCTGTCACAGTACCTGGCACTTTGTAGACACCTGATAAATATTTGTTGAATGAATGAAATAAATGATTGACAGCACTAAAATTCACCACGTCTAAGCACAGCTGAGCCCTCACTGACAGGTGCCCATGCTTCTATTTGTATGTGTGTACCTACTGCAGTGTGATTTCCAATCTTTTCTCCCTGACTCACGCCCCTGGCCACACCTTTGCCCACACATTCTTTGTCCCTGTTCTCAGCTTCTACATTTTAGACAAGATCAAGGTCATCAGAGCAAACTCTCTCAACCACCTTGCCCTCTGGGCTTTCACCCATTTTCTTCTTCCTTTCTGACACAGGAAAATTGTCCCTGTCCCTTGCCAAAGCCAACTCCTCCTGTTCTGATTCAGCCCCTCCATCTTCCCCGGGCCACTGCTCTATCCTGCGTCTCCTATCTTTTCTCCCTCTCTCTACCCTGACTCCTTCCTTTCTCCTCCAGCCATGCTCAGTGACTTCTGTCTTCCATGCCCCTGGTGGTGTAGCTCTAGAGCAGCCTGTCCGACAGAGCTCTGTGCTAAGGGAAATGTTCTGTATTGGAGCTGTGCTGTCCAGAGGTCACTAGCCACATGTGGCTATTGAGCACTTGAGATGTGGCTAGTGTGACTGAGGAAAAGGATTTTTGATTTTATTTGCTTTTAACTGGTTAAAATTAAAATAGACACATGTGGATAGCGCCCTCCATATTGGACAGCTGAGCTCTGAAGTCATGTTACTTAAGTTAAAATAAATGACAGCTTCATCATTTCCTAACCATATGACCTTGGGCAAGGTACTTAAGTTCTTTAAGTACTCAATATTTTCATTTAAAATTGTGACAATAGAACTAAAGTGCAGGGTTGCTATTAATAATTTGTGGTATTACATTTAGCAGGTAGTGTATACTCGTAGCATAAACACTCAATATGTGTTTGCTGTTGTCACCATCATCACCATCATCTTCATTGTTATCCAATCCTATTCATATTGCTTTTTCAAACTTCAGGTCAAGATGCTTTAATGAACAACAAAATCAGTTAAATGGACTTTAGCATTTTTTTTTATTGGGGGAAAACTACAAAGCATTTACAGTACAATGTTTACAGTCACAATTTGTAGTGAGTTGATTTCCCAAAATATATTACCACTCAAGTTGACTTATCTTGTTACATTCAAAA
>CAUYRT010044715.1:0-27238 GCA_963574885.1 Lepilemur ruficaudatus | reverse complement strand
TTCTGAGAAAATTGGATAGCCACATGCAGAAGAATGAAATTGGATCCCTGTCTCTCACCATATACAAAAATTAACTCAAGATGGATTAAAGACTTAAGACCTAAAATTGTAAACATTCTAGAAGAAAAAATAGAAAATATTCTTCTAGACAACAGCCTAGGCAAAGAATGTATGACAAAGACTCTAAAGGCAAATACAGCAACAAAAAGTAAATAAATGGGACTTAATTAAACTAAAAAGTTTCTGTACAGCAAAGAAAATAATTTCCAGAGTAAATATACAATCTATAGAATGTGAGAAAATACTTCCAAACTATATATGTGACAAAGTACAAATATCCAGAATATACAAAGAATTCAAACAGAGCAGCAAGAAAAAAGTCAACCCCATCAAAAAGTGGACAAAAGACATGAACAGATTTTTTTCAAAAGAAGACAGACCAATGGCCAACAAACATAGGAAAATATGCTTGCAACATCACTAATCATCAGAGAAATGCAAATTAAAACCATGATGAGATACCATCTTACCCCTGTCAGAATGGCCATTGTTTTTTTAAAAAAAAGATATTGGCATGGATGTGATGAAAAAGGAATGCTTATACACCGTTCGTAGGAGTGTAAATTAGTACATCGTCTGTGGAAAACAGTGTAGAGATTCCTCAAAGCAGATCTACCATTTGATCCAGCAAGCTCACAACTGGGTATCTACTCAAAGAAAATGAAGTAATTTTATAAAAAAGACACCTCCATCTGAATGTTTATTGTAGCACAATTCACAATTGCAAAGATATGGAATCAACAACCTACATGCTCATCAACAGATAAATGAATAAAGAAAATGTAGTATATATATATACCATGGAATACTACTCAGCCATAAAAAGGAATAAAATAATGTCATTTGCAGGAACTTGGATGGAACTGGAAGACCATTATCCCAAGTAAAGTATCTCAGAAATGGATAAAGAATACCACATGTTCTCAGTAGTAAGTGGGAGCTAAATGATGGGTATACACAGCCATAAAGTGTTATAATGGACATTGGAAACTAAGAAAGGGGGAAGGTGGGAGGAAAGTGAGGGATAAAAATTTACCTGTCAGGTATATTGTACACTATTCTGGTGATGGGTACACTAAAAGTCCTTATGTCAGCATTATACAATTCATCCATGTAACAAAAACACTTATACCCATTTAATCTTTTGAAATAAAAAGAAGAGAAAACCTAAGAAACTATTATTGATGGGTACCTCTAGAGATGAGTCTGGCAGTCTGGAAAAGTACAGAGATTTATTTTTTTGTGTTTGAAAAAAATGAGAAACTCACTTTTGTGTTGTTTCAATGTTTTACCATGTTCATTTAAGTCATTTTAACAATAGCAAGAAAAGAGGGTTTGTTTATAAAACATTGATTTTAAAAGTTTCAATATATCTAATAATTAACATGTTAAAATTCAGAATACTTGCTGATAAAAGATTGCAAGATCTTGCAAGATCTATAAAACCTTGTGAAATTCTTGCTTAAGATGTTTATTATTAGTTTCCTTAAAATATTAGATGCATATGTGAATATTTCTAGCCTTTATTACTTAACCCAAAGTATAAAAATTAAATATACACTTTCTCTAACAGCTTTACTTACTTATACTTTACTAACCAAAAATATTTTTTTTCCCAAATTGAATCCCAAGTTGAATTTTTCTTGTTTGTCTGTTTAGCTGCTTTCTCGTAGGAGATTAAATTGTAAGAAGGATAAGTGAAGGAATTATAAGATATTCTTCTTAAATAGAATAAAACTTCTAGATGTTTAGATTTTCATAAATTCTCACTCTGTATCAGTTTTGTAACTAATATTAATACATCATGCATTTTCTCATTTTGTCAGATTTTCTGAGAAACAAACTTTCAGTGATACTGCTTTTGTTACTCTCATTTTTCAGCTTTAATCATAGCCTTCCCTTGGTATATATAATCAGAGAGTTATTAATTTACTTATAAATTATAGCTTCTTCATATTCAGTGATACTCTATCTCATTCCTAACAACTCCATTCTCTTTGAATAAGACATTATCATTCTATTCTATTCCTCAGCTCTATGTGTCATTTCATCAGGTCATAGTGATATTCAAATGAATAAGAGATACACATATTTATGTATACACATATACAGATTGAGAGATGGACATTATTTCTACCAGTTCTTTACAAGAGTAAGAAGTTAAACCTATAAATAGTTAAGTTTTAATTAGCTGTGTATTACTATATGTACAGTTTTCCAATATAAATCTATAATGTATCAGTATTTCTCTGCTTATATCCTAACCACTTAGCAAACTGTATCTATTTTACTCCTAATGTTATTTCAGTGAGTCTTATCCAATTACTTCTCTTGTCTTCACAAATTCCCAAATTGCGAAAGTACAGTGCAATAGGTATGCTTGTGCACTACTAGTGGAAATGTAAATGGGTGATATTTTTGGAGAATGATGTTCATGAGGTAACCTCAGTGAATTAATTGTATTATTCTTGTATATCTTGAGAGAAATCATGCTCCCAGTCTCAAGCCCATCATTTTGATACCTTAATGAATAGTTTGTAAATCTGAATCATGTTCTTCCATACAAACCAATTTATCTTTTTCCAAGTTTGTTGATTTGGAAGAAGTATTGAAAGAGTCATTGATGCCCCATTCTTCTAGTTTTCTGAAAATTCTTCTATCATCTTGCCCTGCAAAGGCAAAGCAGAGCCAAGGGAGGCCAAGAAACTTACCTGAGCTTTCTGGGACTTCAGGCTCTGTATGAAGGAGAAGGACTTACTGGCTCATTGTATGGTCCATGAAGCCAACAGCTATTACCATAACTAACATGGACAGCATTTGAATTCCAGCTATTGACCCATTTCAGAGAAACTGAAAACCCACTGGATTGCTAAATTACCCATGAATATACTAATTATCCATGATGACAAAGGATGAAGCAGACCGACCTAGAGAAGAGGTAGCATTAACTGGCAAACCAGGGGAGAAAACAGTTTTCCTAGAACCAAGTCAATACATGTTCATTCACCATAGCTGTTTTCGAGTGTTTCTACCAATTCTTTACAAGCGTGAGAAATTAATTAAACATATAAATATTTAACTTTTAATTAGCCGTGTATTACTATATCTACAATTCTTCAGTATATATCTATAATGTATCAGTATTTCTATGACTATGTCCTAACCACTTAGCAAACTATATCTAGTTTACTCCTAATGTGATCTCAGTGAGTCTTACCCAACTATTTCTCTTATTTTCACAAATTTCCAAATTCCAGAATTATTTCATGTATTGTTATAGTTACACCCTAAAACACATCAGTGTGAGTATGACTTTTGTCAAGATTCTCTAATCTAACACGGACAGACCAGGGATAGTGCTCCTAAAAAAATTAAAAAAAAAAAAAATTCCTATTCTCCAAAAGGAAAAAGTTTCCTGGATATGGTCCCAGGCCATGAATAAAAAATTACTAGAAATAGTTTTAAATTTATCCCAATCAATAAGAGACAGATCCTGCACTTTTGACAGCAATCAGCGACAAACTCACTCCAGTAACAAGGTTTCCACAAGTTAAAGTCATGTAGGTTTAGGACATTTGCTTCTCAAAGTACACTAATGCCTGAACTTTTTCCTACCTCCAGCCCTAAGATCACTGCTTGCATTGTTTGGAGAGACTTGTGCAAATGCAACTCTCTTGCTTAGAAAGCGATAAATTTAGGTTTTCTTTGGTTCAGATATTTGAAACAAAGAAAGACGGTCTCTTTCTTTGACATATCATAGAAATTCGACATTTCTTTTATAATAAGGCCTAAAGAAGGTTAGTTTAAGGTAAAGTAAGATGCATACATTTACTTTAAGGGGCAAAAATTAATTAATGAAATATTTTCACTAGTGTATATTTGTGGGACAAAAATATAGAAACTAGAAAAAATATTTAGAACCAAATGACAATAATAACAACACTAAAAATTTGCAGTGTACAGCTCATAACAAATACTAGATACTAAAGGATGATAAATAGCCCTAAAAGAATATATTAGCAAGAAAACAATTAAAACGTAATGAAAACTCAGGAAATTAGAAAGATATATAAATACTAACATCAAAGAAAGTACAAATAAATAATTATAAATAGAAGGAAATATTTAAAATGCAAGCTAAGAAACAATATAAAAGAGACAAAAGACTAAGAATATAGAAAAACCTCTAGAGATAGTAAACAGGAAAACAAGATGATAAAAACAACAAATGATAATAATGAAAAATGAAGTCCTTAGAAATATAAAGAAATCATAAAGGGATGTTTTAAATTACTTTATGCCAATGAATTTAAAATGTTGTTAAAGTAAATTAAAATGGAGACTAGGCCTGAAGAATCCCTGAGCAGACAAAGCCAGTTAGGGCTCATAAATGACTTTAATCTTGCTTTGTTTGCAAACATAGGTGAAATGAAACTTGGGCTATTTCCTGAAAATTATTGTATTGAAGAAGCTACTAATTTATAACTAGAACTTTTCCATCGGGACAGAATAAATAAGGCAACTGTATAACTAATCGAGTATTTTCTTTGCTTTTCTTCTGTGTTTACCCTATAAAAGCCTTACCTTGCATTCCATTGGTGGAGACCCCAGACCACTTAAGGTTTGGAGCTGTCTGATTCATGAATTGCCAGTTGTTCAAGTAAACTCTTTAAAATTTTATTGTACCTTGTATTACTTTTTACAAGGAAAATGGAGAAACTTTATTTGATGATTCTATTACAGTGTAGTAGAATGTTGAATTTTTATTAAAAACTCAAAAAAATTGAATAATTTTTAAAATGTATTGGTGCAAAGATGTGGAAACAACTCAAGTGCCCATCAATACATGAGTGGATTAATAAAATGTGGTATATGTATACCATGGAGTACTACTTAGCCACAGCAAACAATGGTGATCTAGCACCTCTTGTATTATCCTGGATAGAATTGGAGCCCATTCTACCAAGTGAAGTATTACAAGAATGGAAAAATAAGCACCACATGTACTCACTATCAAATTGGTATTAACTGACCAACACTTAAATGTACATATACTAATAACATTCATTGGGTGTCAGGCAGATGGGAGGGGGAGGAGGGGATAGTCACACCTAATAGGTGTAATGTGCACCATCTTGGGGATGGACATGCTTGAAGTTCTGCCTTGGGAGGGGCAAAGGCAATATATGTAACCTAAATATTTGTACCTCCGTAATATGCTGAAATAAAAAAAATAAAAAATGTTTTGATACTATTAAAAATATATAATTTTAAAATCGCACCTACATTTTTAATGGCAATATTTTATTTTATAAGTCTAATATAATTTTATAATAAATTGGATTAAAATAGTATAAGAAATTAAGTTTATGAGTAAATAAAATGATAATGTATGTAATCTATTAATATGTACAAACAATGCACCATGACCTAGTAGAATTTATTGCATAAATGCAAGATAGGTTTACTATTAGATAACTATTAATGTAATTCAACACATTAACAAATTAAAGACAATAGCCATGTAGCCCCTTAATATAGATGCAGATAAATGTTTTCAAGATAACACTTTTTCTTCATCATCATCATCATCACTATCATAACTCTTTGAAAATTTAGAAACAATGTTTCTTCCCAACATGATTAAAGACATCTTCCAAATATTTAGAGAAAACATGGTGCCGACTTGTGAAGTGATAGTGCCCCCTTTTCTGTTAGAGGACAAGGATGACGGCCAGCACAACTATTAAACTTTATACTAGTAGAATAAACTTTACTACCATAATGAAATAATAATATTTCATTATTTTAATAAAATAACTACTATAAAGTTATTATATCACAGCAATAAAATAGAAGAGATAGAAAAGTAATTAGGGCTAAAATCAAGGACCAGTTGTAATTATTTGCAGTTGAACCAATACTCTGCTCCTAAAATACAAGACTATAAACTATTAGGATTCATAAGGGTTAGGAAGGTTCCTGGATGCAAGATTGCTACTCTCAAATCAATAACATTCCTGTAATCCAAATATAAATTAGACAATGAAATTAAAATATATCACCCATGAAAGCAAAAAATTATAATCTTCCTGGGAGTAAATCTATCAAAGTTGTTCAGAAGTTTTATAGAGGAAGCAATAATATTTACTGAAGGTCATAAAAAGACCTAAAATTATGGGGAGATATACCAGATTCATCAGAGAAAAATGTATGACTTTTTTAAAAGTTGCAAAGGAAAGTAGCAAATGAAAAATATAAACTATAAAGAAAAAGATTGATATATTTGACTACATTAAAATTTAAAAATTATATAAAATACAATAAATTTATAAAATACTAAAGATATTTGTAACATATAAGACTACAGATCAGTAGAAAAAGAGACAAAAAGAAAAGAAAAACCAAAGTACATAAAAAGACCATTGAAAAGAGGAGTCATTAATGCCAATAAACATACACTAATGTGCTTTATGTCAGTAATAATCAAGGTTGTGCAGATCAAAGCAAGGAGGTATTATTTTACTCCCTTAAGATTGGAGAATTTTAAGAAGTCTGTTAATACAGGGTTTGGTGAAAATATAGGGAAATATGAAACTCCTAGATACCGTTGATGGAATCACAAATTGGTGCTTCTGCATAAGAGAGAGCATTTGTCATTATTATCGTATAACTTTGAAACTGTGCACAGCCTACAATCCAGCATTTACTTCTCTGTGTAATAGAATGCTGAATCAGATTCTCGCTCTTGCTCTGATAATGGTAATCAGGGTCTAGTCCTTAGTATGAAAGAGTGTTAGACACCCCATATTCTAAAGGCAGTCATCAATATTAGGGAGATTAGTGCTTCCTAAGACATAGGTGAGCCTACTTTGTTCACCGCTAGTCCTCACCCCACACCACTCCATTCTCCAATATTCTTTCCCAGTTCTCCAGAAAATAGAATCAAAGGGAGAATAGAGGTTTCTAGAGTCACCTTGTGGGTGGTGGTTTTGGAAAGAGAACTGGGAAAAAAAAGAGCTTGAATAGTCACTTATCGTACTGGGAACTACTTTAAGAAGGAAAGGCAGCCACTTTATTCTCCAGTTGTGTGGTGGTTTAGGTAACAAAACTCAGTGTTGTGGCTAGGTGAATTTAGAGAAATTCACAAATTTAGAGAGAGAAGACAGGGCAGAAGTAGAAGATGAGAGTGGAGCCCACTATCCTTCCATGTTCTGTGTGGCGAGGTACAGGGTATTTGCGGATGAAAGGGAGAACGTAGGGAGTTGTGTGTGAACATCTTGCAGTATTCCCTGTAAATGTTTCCTGCCCCTAGGAGTATGAGAACTCCCTGGGTGATATTTCTTGACTGTGGCTGTAGATAAGATGAGTGGAATATAAGTTTGATCTAGATTTCACAAGTCAAGAAATTATAAAATGATTCCCTGAAAGACTCCATCAAGCCTTTTTAAAAGATTGAGGATTTGTAGAGCTGCCACATAGAGAAGTTGAAGGACAGTCAGTGTTAGCCAGAGAGCAGCAACAAGCAAAGGAGAGAACAAACCAACCAAAAATGAGTGGTTAAATTAAAAACGAAAACAAACATCAACAAAACACTTTGACTTGACTTCTCCCCGTTCCTCATCTCAAATCCCTAGAAAGGAAGAGCGCAGGGTGAGGTGTCTCAGAGGCAGGCAGTGCCACCTAGGTTCTCTTCTCCTAGCAGGCAATGTCCCCGCTTTAGCCTGGGGTGAGACGAGATTTAAATGGGTAAATGGGGATTGCAATTAGTGCTTTAAAAGAAGAGTTTATTGCCTAACATGTGAATTTATGGAACTTAAACAAGATATAATTAAGGAATTGGAAAGGGAAATCAGCAGAATATTACTGGAGAGAGTAACTACAGGAAAATACAACTATTTCATGTTTATGTACATCTGAGTTGAAACGGCTTTAAACTGGGTATATCCCAGAAAATTCATACATAGGAACAGGCATGTACAGGGATTTTCATTGCAGTATTGAAATAGTGAAAATTAGAACAGTGTACGCACTCACTAATTGGTACATTAAACTTTGCAGAGTGGCTTTCATAGAGTAAGACTTTCACCTGCAGATGGATCTTAGTGTGTCAGTTGGTAAGGGTGTGTTGACTCTCGTTCTGAGTAAATGCAGTGGTATAGCCTCCATGCAGCTTCTTCAGCTGCAATCAACTTCAGCAATAACTGTGGGTGCTTCCGTGACCTAGGCTGTAGAAGCTTGGGGCCACAGTGGGGGTGTAGATTGTTAGGGTGCACAGTGTCGAGGGCTTTGGGGTCCTCCTATTCTCCTTTTTCCCACAATGTAGAGACTTAGCTGAAGGGATCCCTCTGGTGTTGATTCTGACATGGCCTATAAGCAGCTTTAGTGGCAACTCAGGTCCCCGGGGGTGAGGCATTGTGAAGTGGACCCTGGGATGGGGGACATGGCAGTATCCCAGACTCTGTGAGGTCAG
Organism: Lepilemur ruficaudatus; assembly: GCA_963574885.1. Classification (NCBI taxonomy): domain Eukaryota; kingdom Metazoa; phylum Chordata; class Mammalia; order Primates; family Lepilemuridae; genus Lepilemur; species Lepilemur ruficaudatus. The sequence continues at coordinate 18,705 of CAUYRT010044715.1, read as the reverse complement.
GTGCAGCAGCAGCAAGGATCCCAGAATGGTAGAGCAAAGCTGTCATTTCAGCCTTGGGTATCAGGGAGCAGCATAGTAATGACTTCACTTACTGAAATGGAGGGTGGCTCAGAAACTTATACTCTAGGAGACTGACTAGTCCAGCTCCAGGGAAGCAAGGCACTAGACTTGTTTGCCTTATAGGGTGAGGTGGCTCAAGTCTACCACTGCTTTATTTTCCTGGAATATGAGTACCATGTCAACTCAGTCTTGGAATGCACAGCCACTCAGCTTGGCCAAGGCACCAATTCTCCAGGAGACAATGAACTGCTTCAGCTCAGGCCTGGGAGGGAATTACTTCTTTGAGTGGCCTTGACACGGATTCCCTAGGAAGCTGAGTTCCACTGCAGTTTAGGTACAGGGGTGCCTGGCTGCTCTGAGCAACCAAGTCATTTTTTTCCAGAAGGCAAGTTGCTGTTTCAACTCAAGCACTGAGGTGGGGGCATGTTGTGACTGCTCTGTGAGGGCAAGGTACTGTTTTCCCAGGAGGAAGGGTACCACTTCAGCTCTGCACAGTGGGACAGGGTGCTGCAACAACTAGATGGGGTACGTGGGATGGCTCTGCGAAGGTGCTATTTCCCAGCAGGGAATATGCAGCTTTAGCTTGGATCTGAGGAGGTAGAGTGCAGCTGTGACTGGGAATGAGGAGATGGGGCAGCCTCACTGCCTTTGGGCCGCATCGGGTAAGTTGTAAGAGCAGCTTGCAGCTTGGCTCAGGGATGTTGGGCCATTGGGCAAGGGTGGTTCAGAGACAGCTAAGCCACTCACTCCTGAAGCAAGACACATTGTAGCAGTGGTTCCAGTTCTATGGTGGCATAGTGCAGTAGCCACATAAGCCGCAGGGGGCAGGACACAGCATTGACTTCTTCTCGGGAGGGAGCACAGATGTGTGTACAGCTGGAAGGCAGCTTCCACAGCTGTGCCTGTGAGGACTGCAGAGACTACCAATGTGGGGACTGTAGGTGTCCAAGGTGTTGATGAGGGTTGCTGGGATGTTCTTGCTTACCTTTTCCCTGCAGGAAGAGGTTTCTTCTGGTGCCTAGCTGATCCTGGCTGGGGGATGGGTGGAGGAAGCCAGGTGTTTCGTTCTGTTCTGTATGTTGCTGGCCTAAGTTTTTGTGCTCAACAAGGTTTCTGCTACTCCTTTCAGATACTCCACTGCTCTCCTTATTTTCATCAAAATATAGTTGTTTGTTCATTGTTTTGGCTGCAGGAGACCAGCATCAGGGGCTTATAGTCACCCATCATGCTGACATCACTCTCTCTAGATCATGTTAATATTGACTTAGTTCATTACTTACATGGGCAGAAAAATAATCACTTTGAACTTACTTCAAATATTCATTCTTGTCGTTTGCTTATTCATGAGTCATAGAAAATTTGGGCTATTTCTTTGTGTTTCCTTTGAGAGGGATAAGTGTCATTTTACTTTCCCTGAGAAGCTCTTCACTAAAACAAGATCCAATTCAAATGAGTAACCTTTTATAAATTTCTTTCTTATCCTAACCTGAAACAAAATTGAATATTTAAAAAGACAACTGGGACCCCTCCTGTATATTTAACTAAGCTTATCTAATTTTGATTCATTGTTTAGAACAGGGGCTTACTCTAATTTTTTGAAGGTGCTGCAGTTCTTCAGAATGTTTCCTTGTGAATAGCCTACGCACATCTTTAGACTGTGAGCCATTCTTTTGAGTCCTACTTTCCTAGTGAAGCTCTGAGCATACTCCTCATCACTGAGTAGTGACTTATAGGAACATAGGACCCACAGTCTGTTTTATAATCTCATATGTGACTGAATACCGTATGAAAAAAAACATTTTTCAGAAAAAAAAACATTTTTCAGTATTTGTCCTATATGTTATACTTAAAAATATATTACTGATCAGGCCAATAAAATTTCCCCCCTTGTAGCATGAGCATTTTAAGAGTTAAAGCTCTGTTTCTCATTTTTATGGTATTCATGGAGCAGTAGATGTCCCTAATTATATTTATTAAGGCAAGACATCAGCAACTAGTATGATAACTTCTTTTGGGGTAAGTTAATGTCTTCACAAATTATTTCTACTTATATAAGAAGAAAATGGAGACATAAGACAATAATTGGGGAGGTAATTTTGATTAACACAGTTTTCCCTGTGCCGTCATTAAATCATACGTATGTGCATATATACTGAGTGTTTGAAATGGTCAGTGCTACATTTATTTCCCATGTGTCAACTTACATTAGCCGTTTCTAAATGTAAAAAGAGATTCATAATAGCTGTCAGGCAAGGTTTAAGAAAATTGTTTTGTTCTTCATGTAATCATACTTAAATATATATTAGAATATATATATGCACACATACGTAACTCTACATACATATTAGTTCACAAAAGTTATCTATATTATATATTTGTATTTGTTAAACATATATGCATATTATACATTTGTATTTAATTATCAGCAGTCTCCTTCTGCTAGCATATAATTGCATTTTTTCACTCACTCAGATTTCTGGTTGCACTTCACTTAAAATTATATTGAATTTTGCTATTTCTGGGTTTTTATCTCTTATTCATCATCCCCCTACTGTGGTTATGGGCTCTTGACAGCGAAAATAAGATTCTCAGGTTCATGGAATCTTTATTATACAAAATGTGCATTAATGTCATTCTTATCTGCTAATAGCCTCCAAAAGCAGGAAAAGCAATGAAAGGGAATGAAAATGATTATTTATTCACCAGCTTGGTAGAGCATATCACTAATGAACCATGTACATAGATTGTCTGAAAAAATTTCCAGGGTCAGGCAAGGTCCTATCTTTTGATTTTCTTGAAAATATGCATAATAACTATTTGCTATTACATACACAAAAAATAATATATTGCATTTTCAATTCACATTAATTTAAGTAAATTGGAAATATGCTAGGCGTTAAAGTACAAAGGACATGATGCTTGATAAGTGAAAATGCTGTTGAAATTTCTTATGATGCATTTTCCCCTTGCTGTGCAACAGCTAATTTAGAAGCTTAACTTCTTCCATACTTCCGTTATTAATTGGAGAAACAACTCTTCACATAATTAAGGTTCTTAGAACTTTAAATTCAGTAAATATTGGTTCAGTGTGCCTGTGATTGTGCCTGGTGCTGGGAACATAGTTATTAGTAAGACAGTCAATATCATTAAAGAATTTGTTGTTGGAAAGATAGCATGTCAATACGTATGTAGGATTTTTTAAAGAAAATTTCTCCAGTTGTCTTCATTACAAAAAATTACCACCAAGTAATGTATTGTAGCTCAAATTCACTTGCTCTAAAACCTTCCTGCATATTAATATATGTCATATTTATGTCATGAAGTGAGATTTTCTAGTTAGCAATGTAACACCTAGATTGTATGTGTGTATGCATGTATGTTTATGTGTGAGTGTTTTGACATAGTGTCTTATGGATTATCACTTTTAGTTTGCATTGATTCCAAATTTAGTATGTATTTCTTTTTTCTTCATTTAAAACCAGAGCTTCTTTGATGCTCATGCCATTTTACTAAACTATTGACATTGTACATAAACCTTTAATCCATCTAGCCTCAGTCATTAAAGACTTTTTTATTTCCACGATCACGGTTTTACTTTCAATTTGTGCTGCTGTTATTATCAGTGGTTAAGCCAATGCGATCCATCCATCACCCCCAGTTCTCTGTGTCTTGATGTCTTCATTTCCAACAAACTTTCCAAAAAACTCTCCTCAATCCCTATATTCCTATGCTCACAACCTAGACCTGTTCATAACCAGAGCTTTAACTATTCACTCTGATCACTTCCATTTGCCTTTGACTCTAGTTGATCCACTCCAAAATCTTTTGACCTGTGATTTAGACTTTGAATCTATTGATCTACCAAACTTTTTAACTATCCAGCTGCCATCTTAGATCTTCACTTCTCTTCCCCTATAATTAGGCTCGCAATCCATTATTTCATCAGTTTTGTTCTTTTGCAAGCATTCTTCTAGACTCCCTATTTTTTGCTCTCCCTCCACTTTTTATGAGAAAGCCCTAATTTTGGTTGTAATTGTCTTAAGGATTTTATCTTGTAGCTATCCTTTATTTCTCTTGAAACATTATTCTCCATTCCTACTGAGTTATTATCAGTTTATTGACACACCCTATTTACCACCAGTAAAATAAAAATTTTCTCGTGACCTCTCCATCCAAATCAAACCATTGCTCCATTTCTCTGCTTCTTTTCACAAAACACTCCAGGAATGAGTTATTTCTCTTTCCTGTCTTCATTTCCTCACCTCTTATTCACTCTTCAACTTACTGTATCTCCTTAAACTTTTTACCTCTCCACAGCTACCGTTGAGGTCAGCAAGGATGTCTCATGGTGCCGAATTCAATTACCATTTGTCTGTTTTCATCTCATGTGCCTTATCTGCACCATTGCACACATCTAGTTACTCCTTTCTTCTTGAAATAACTGCCTCCCCTTGAATCTCTTTTGGTAGATATGATAAACTGACTCATTTAATATATGTTCCGAACATTCTCTATTTTATCTTTCTGTACTACAATAGCTAGAAAGTTAAAACATATTTCCCAGATATGAAAATTATATATATGATTATATATATGTGTGTGTATATGTATGTGTACATACATGTATGTGTGTATATATACACATATAAGTTTACAGATACAGGGATTTAAGTAATGCCAATGAAATGCCCTAGTGACTTCAGAATTTGAAATTGGGGGAGGGGCAGAGTATAGAGCATGAAGCATTATTTTTTCTTGTGCAGCGTGATTATAAAGCCAGTTGATCTGGTGGCAACTCCTCATTTCTACGTTGTGGCTCAAGAAGTATGACCCTGCAGCTAGTAGTGGAGACGATGCCTATATGTTTCACCAGATTTCTGATTATAGCATGTGAAGCTCTTCTCTTGACAGGAAACTTCAGGTACCTTGTTCTGAGTGTTAATTTTATAGAACCAGCCCAACCATCAAATTTGTAAGCATCTAATTTCCTATTTTTAAACCAATTCTGCTTAAAACTGATAGATTAATTTCTCTTATCTGCCACTGAATTCTGACAGACACAGGTTCTATAACATTCTTTCATTGTTCCTTTTATTTCTCTTGTTGCTATTAATACATCAGATTCTTTTCGGCTGATAACTTTTCCTGTGCTTGACCTCAAACACAGAAGTACTTCAGGCATCTATCCTGAAAGCATTTCTCTGTAACTAAACACTCTTTTCAGGTAATCTCATTCAGTCTCATGCTTTATGATACTACCTATATGCTGATGGATGCCAGTCGCTTTTCATCTTTCAGTTTAAATGTCTTCTGAACTCTCTATTTGTGTATCAAACTTCTTACTTCATATTGATACTTGTATCTCCTTGATGTAACTTATGGCATATTACATAGTTAATAAAATGTAAAATGAGGATTCCAAATGAAACCTGTATTTTTTTTTCTTTTTTAAAAATCTGAATAGATTTAGGGGGTACAGGTGGCTTTTTGCCACATGGCTGAATTGCATAGTAGAGAAACCTAAGCTTTTAATATACATGTCACCTGAATAGTGTACATGGTACCCAATAAGTAATTTTCATCCCAAAACCCCCATCCATCCACCCCTCCTGAGTCTCTAATGTCAATGAAATCTTTCTGTATTACTATGCATACCCATTACTTAGTTTCCGCTTATAAGTAAAGTCATGTGGTATTTGGTTTTTTGTTCCTGGGTGACTTAGAATAAAGGAAGTCCTCCAGTTCCAACCAAGTTACTGCAAAAGATGTCATTTCATTCTTTTTTTTTGGCTGAATAATACTCCATGGTGTGTGTGTGTGTGTGTAAGTATACATACCACATTTTCTTTATTTACTCATCAGTTCAGGTAGGGACTTAGGTTGGTTCCATATCTTTGCAATTGTGAACTGTGCTGCAATAAACATACAAGTGCAGGCATCTTTTTTTACATATAATGATTTTTTCCTTTGGGTAGATCTCCAGTAGTGGGTTTGCTAAATCGAGTGGTAGATCTACTTTTAGGTCTTTGAGAAATCACCATACTGCTTTCCATAGTGGTTGGACTAATGTGCATTCTCATCTACAGTATATAAGCATTTCCTTTTCACCACATTCACATCAGCATATATTGGTTTTCGACTTAGTAATAAAGGCCATTTTGACAGGGGTAAGGTGGTATCTCATAGGGGGTTTAATTTGCATTTACTTTATTAGTGATGTTGAGCATTTTTTTCATATGCTTGTTGGCCATTTGTCTTTTTTTGAAAAAACGTCTGTTCATGGCTTTTGCGTACTTTTTAATGGGGTTATTTTTTTTCTGGCTGATTTGTTTGAGTTCCTTATAGATTCTGGATATTAATCCTTTGTCAGATGTATAACTTTTGAATATTTTCTACCATTCCATAGGTTATCTACTTATTCTATTGATTACATCCTTTGATGTGCAGAAGCTTTTTAGTTTAATTAAGCCCCATTTATTTATTTTTGTTTTTGTTGTATTTGTTTTTGGGGTGTTAGTTATAAATTCTTTACCTAGACCAATGTCAAGAATGGTTTTTGCTAGCTTTTCTTCTAATATTGTTAAGGTTTTAAGACTTACATTTAAGTCTTTAGTCCATCTTGAGTTAATTTTTACACATGGTGAGAGATAGGTATCCAGTTTCATTCTTCTGCGTGTGGTTATTCTATTTTCCCAGTACCATTTATTGAATAGGGCTTTTGCCAGGGTGTGCTTCGTTTGCTTTGTTTAAGAGCAGTTGGTTGTAGGTATTTGGCTTTATTTCTGGGTTTTCTATTTTATTCCAGTGGTCTTTGTATCTACTTTTCTATCAGTGCCATGCTGTTTTGGTTACTATTACCTTGTGGTGTAATTTGAAGTCAGGTAATGTAATGCCTCCAGATTTGTTGTTTCTGCTTAGGATTTCTTTAGCTATTCATGCTTTTTTTGGGTTCTATATGAATTTTAGTGTTGTTTTTTCTAATTCTATGAAAAATGACTTTGATATTCAATAGGAATTATATTGAATCTGTAGATTATTTGGGGGAGTATGGACATTTTAACAATATTGGTTCTTTCAATCCATGAGCGTGGAATGATTTTCATTTGTTTATGTCATCTATATAGAGCTCCATTTTTACTGGATATACTATACAGCTTCTAAATAAAAATAAGTAAGTTTAAACTTGAAAGAGATCTAACACTTGTCAAACATTCTATGTTCGTCTCTGTGGCTATGTTTGGAATCATCACAGAATTTTCATAATAATCTAATATAATACCCATGTTGATTGTTATTTAAAAATGATAACCTGGATACTCAAAGAGGTTTATAAGCTTATTAAAGAAACCTTCACTAAGGAAGGACAAAGACTGTAACAGTAGACAAGACATGTGCAGAAAAGGTGTTTGGTACCCAGATATTTATTTATAGGACATCTTGTTTGTTATCAAGCTGAGGTTTCCAAGCAAAGTAAGTAAGATTCAGATTGGGTATCTGGAACCTGGTGAGAGGAAATAGAATTAACAGAACTATAGGCAGAAGTGTTCACATAATAGGTCTTAAGCTTCATCAGACAATGGAGATTAATCTTCCCCAGCAACTGGAGATTAGTTGCTTTGCATGAATATTACAAACCAGAAGGACCAAAGCTGTTGTCTCTTCCAGAGAAGTGCAGTGTGCTGAGAAAGGAGAGACTCCAATTTGGGAGAAACCTAAGGGAAGAGATGAGTTTCTCTTATCTCTCATGATCTCTTCTCTTTCTTCTCCACCTTCTCCTCCTCCTCCTTTTTCTATTTCTTCCTTTCTTCTTTTTCCTCACCCTCTCTCTCCCTCTTTCTCCCACTTTTTCTCTTCCCCCTTCTCATTGTGTCTTTTATTTTGAAAGCCATTTTGCTACAAAGTGAATAAAGAAAATGTCAGAGCTGGAACCCTGAAGTCAGGAAGCAAGAAATGGCTGCGCATAGTTAGTTAATGGAACTTGAGGGTTTGTTTTCTTAATTTTCATTTTCAAGAATGTAGGATGAGTAAAATTTCAGAGCACATCTTGTCCAGTAAGCCAGTCATTCACCCATCCATTTGTCCCATTCCTAAGTACTTGTTTACTACCTAGTAAGTGTGATCTACTTGACTATTCTGAGGGTAGAAAGAATAAGCAATCTGAAGTTCCTGTCCTTGAAGTCTGAAGAATTAGTAGACACACAGATCTAAAAATATAGTAATAACATTAAATAATATTATTTAGCACTATGCCATGTGCCTAAATCACATTGTGAATTAGATATTCACAAACTCCTCAAACTTGAGGAGTTTGAGGCTTGCGAAACGTTTCTATGATCAGCTGCTGAATAGAAAAGCCGTGATTGTAACCCAATTCTTTCAGACTCAAAACCTATATACCTCCTTCACCACTACAGTGCATCTTCTGATAGCAATACAACATATTCAGTGTTAAAACATATTAAGTATTTAAGATTCTATGAGACTTTAGAAAGGGGCAAGAGTCTTTGCCTGTAGTTATTATAAGAGGCTTCAGTGGAATATATACAATGCATTTAGATAGAGCATGTCGTTTTATTAGATCTAAAAAATAACATATACTAAAAAGTGCTGACTAATTACATTACTAACCTTAAAAAAAGTTCTTAAAATTCAGTTTATTTTGTTTTTTTGTTTATTTGTTTTTTATAACCACTATTTGCATGGTTAATTTGCAACTTCGGAAACAATATATAGCCAAAGCACTGAGGAATTAAACATGGTGTATTAGTTACCTGTGGCTGTTGTAACAAATTGCACGAATTTGGTGGCTTAAAACAACAGAAATTTTATTCTCTCACAGTACTGGAGGCCAGATGTGTGAAATCAGTTTTACTGGGATGAATTCAGTCTCAGCAGAGCTGCACGCCCTCTGGAGGCTCCAGGAGAGAATGCATTTCTTACTTCTCCCAGCTTCACATGGCTGTTGGCATTCCTTGGTTTGTGGCCACACCACTCCAATCTTCAAGGCAAGCGTCTCCAAATCAGTCTCTGCTTTGTTCTCACCTTGCCTTCTTCAGTATGTCGATCCCATCCCCTCTGCCTCTTTCTAATAATAACAATTACAATTGCATTTAGGGCCCACTGGATAATTCAGGATAATTTCCCCGTCTCAAGGTCCTCAAGGTAATCACATCTACAAAGAACTCCCACCACCACCTTCCATCTGTAACACTTACAGGTTCCAGGGATTAGGACCTGACATCTCTGGGGGCCATTATTCAGCCTAGTGTATATGGTTACCCAAAATAAAGTGTTGCCAGTCTTGCCAATGTAAAAATGAAATAACTGCTGATACAACCTGGAAGATGAAATGCAGCGAAGAGAGGTAGAGAATAGTAGGGGCCATCATATCTCTCTAAAGGGTCCTCAGATAACATCTTTACCTCATGAAGTAAAGGTTAGCAAGTGCAGTTCATCCGGATGAACTTCATTCTGATAAAGAAAAAGAAAAGGATGGTAAAACTTGAGCAGCTTATACCAACAAATGTTTGAATTGACTCTTGTCACTTGTCCTTTGTGGGTCAGCTGTGGCCCGTGTTTCCTATAGCCTGGTGCCCAAGTGGATAAAGTAGCCTCTACATGGATCTGGGCTGGTTGTTCTGGAAGAGAAAGGAGAGAGCATGACTTATAAACTGGCTCTTAAAACTTACCCCAGAAATGACATATTGTAAGAAATGACATATTGTTCTCACATACGCGATTTTAACGAGATTGGGAGTTTAATCCTTCTTCAGGAAGAGTCACCAAATGTTTGAGAATGATTATGTAAGTTAATTATTATTAATGTATGTAAATTAAATGTATATCAACTGAATATATTATGAATATATAAATTACACAGGTAACGAAGGGAGCAATAATTTATAATACATGTATATGTGTATGTGTATGTGTGTGTATATATATACACACATATATATGCTATATGTGATATGTGATATAGAGGGATAGTGACTATATCTTTGCTATATCTCTTTGCCTCTTGTTTTTACTGCTACCATGAGACTGTATTAAGCATCTCAGACAACTGAGGCCATATTGTAATTTCCTCAAAATATTTTACTTTGAAACAATTTAATGGGAAAAATGGACTATAATAAGACAACATTTTTAGGACTCATATATAAGGTGACATTTCTCAAGTAATATTTTAGGGAACAATCCTGCATATTTGGGCATATATGAGTTATGAGAGAAAAGGAGGGTAAGAAAGGAAGGGAGAGTATAATTAAGCTAAATTCTTATTTATTCCAGTAGGAATCCAGTAAAACATTCATAAATCAGTAACTTACTGAACTGTATACACATATGATTTAGAGATCAAAATAATAACTGGGAAATGTGAAACATAAAGCATTAAATATGATTTTGTCATCTAAAGAGAGGTATTGGAGGGTGGTACAAAGCATCTCTCAGTTAAAATATCTTCTGCATTATTTTTAAGTTATGTACAGTATCACTTTTAATAATTATAACACAGTTAAACAGCAACTGAAGACTTATTTAACCTATTAGACAAAATTGTGGGTCTCTTAATCCATAACATCTAAAACAATTCTCTGTGAGCATATGATAAACCTTAGGTATCTTGCTCCCATGGGCACTTTATGGATTACTTCGCTTCAATTAGAAAATATACCACCAAAACATATGCTATCACTATAGAGTTCCTCTGCATGAATTAATGAAAAACGCTGCTTTATGTTCCACTTGTGCCTTTGGGCTGTGATTTTTAGAAATGTGTAGCTATAGGACTGTTTAGAGATGTTTGTGGGTGGTGGCTAAAATTTGTTATGCATCATGTCCTGTGGATCCCCTTGGATACAAATGTTTTAATTACTCCAGTGGAATGAAGTGAAACGCTTCACTATGTTGATTTGTCAGGAATAAGACATTCCTTGCTCTGCTAATTCTTGGCTCTGGCTGTTAAAGAGCCATTGCTTCTTGGTTTGCAGCCCAGAATAATAAGTTACATAAATAACTTCCTTGTGGCCGGTCCTCCTCCAGACTTGATGTGGTGCCACTATTTATTAATATCATATCGGTGAGCAGACCTGCTTGGAATATGCAATGGCTTTCTTCATCTAGAAATTGCAGGAACAGTGACAGGGTTAAGTAACTGAATACAGGTGAAATACCGTTGCAGTCCATGACATCACCCAGAACCATTTGCATAAAAAAGCCATTTTCATGATCTGTGGATGATATATACATATCTTGCTCTTTTTGGCTCTGCTTTAAATAACATTGTAAAACTGAAAACTCCTCTAAAATACATTCTCCCTTGTTCTTTTTACATGTGGCAGTCATTTTATCCACAATATATAGAATGTAATTTTGGATTAATATTAGATTGACATATATGCATTTGTCTTATATGAAAGATAAATCATATTTCATTATATGTCCACTTCTCGCCACAGAAATAACATGGAAACTCAAAGAACCCGCAACTCCATGTGGTTCTTTTCTGTATTTAATCTCAAGTGTCCCATACCGTGAGTAGGAAGGAAGCCAAATTTGTTTCTGACTACAGTTTATTATATTAGTGAATGCTTAGTGTGTGAGGTGAAGGTAACTATGTGTAAGAAGTGACTCTGATAAGAGATCAATCATTTCACAGATGACTTCATGCACAACTCTGCCAAGTGGGAGAACTCCATATTAAATGGAAGCAAACTGCTCTAATTGGAGTCTTTTGATGATGTTTGCAAATACTAAGAAAACACAGAAAAGCAGAGCAACGGCCCGAAGTCTCTTGAAGAATTCCTCCAGCTCTCAGTGTCATCTGTTTATCTTAGACTTAGAACAATGTAGCTACTTCATGGTTAAAAAAAAAAAAATGCTACTCTGTGCTCATACATATGCGAGTATCACAGTAATGAACTGTTTAACAAAAGATTATTATCTTTTCCCTGTGACAATCCCAATTATGTATCTAGGAAAGGGTATCTGCACGGTTAAATCATTCAGCCAAATGAAGCAGCAGTTATGAAGGTTTTAGGCTTTAGCTGAGGAAAAGGGAAAGGATAATACGCTTTCTCTTTGCCTTTACCTTCTACTAGATTCAAAGTATTCTTGGACTGTAAATGTGATTTGGAGAAATTTAATAACATTCTGTTACTCCATAATATTTTAGAAGCCCCATAAAGCTGTATGATTCCTGTTGATATTTGTTGCTTTTAAAATTTTTATACAAGCACTTCCTTTATTTATCGATACTAAATCATGTGAATAACAGTGAATAAGTGTTATTCCTAAACTTTAACAGTCCCAAACATATAAGAAAAGATTATTTACTCCAATAAGCTTCCTTATGCAAATATACAATTTGTCACATGTAAAAATACATGTGAACAAAAGAATAGAAATGGTATCCAGTTTTTAAGAAATCAGTAATGATTTATTACTATTATTTTAGGTTTAATAAAGTTATTAAAGCATTTATTTCAATAAGAGCATTTTAAAAAGAAAAGTAAAAACCTCATGTCCAAATTTTCATAATTCTTAGACTAGCTGGTTTCAGAAAAAGAGAAGAATGACTATCTCATCTGCAAAAATTTAATTTCTGTGCAAATTCCAGAAATAATATAAAAGTATCACCTTAACTGAACCCATTCATCTCTCGTGGGATTGGCTGCCTCATAAATCTATATGAAAAGGGATATAGAATTAAATAATAAGGTCTATTCCATATACATCATACTGTAATTCAGACAATAGTTCTGATTGTCTAAAATAATTTTTCTGTTAATTTATATGTGAATTTTTAAACACTTGTTGCTTCAACCACCTTCTTCAGAATCAGCCATATTGGGTATTTTTTTTAAAATTATAATGAATTTTTTATTTTTTATTTTAGAATAGATTTAGATTTAGAGAACAGTGGAGAAGTTAGTACCGAGAGTTTCCCTGTGTCTCTCACCATTTCACTTGTTATTGAAATCTTACATTAGTTTGGTCCATCACAATAAATGAAGCAATACTGATACATTCTTATGAACTAAAGTCCATACTGTTTTCCTATTTCCTCACTTTTTAATTATGTCCATTTTCTGTTTCATGATTATACATTCAGTAATCATGTTTCTTTAATCTCCTATTGACTCTGAGAGTTTCTCAGACTTTCCTTGTTTTTGATGGCTTTGACAGTTTTGAAGAATATTGGTCAGCTATTTTGTAGAAGAATGTCCCTCAATTGGGATTTGTCTGATATTTGTCTCATGATTAGACTGGAATTATTGTTTTTGATGAGGAAGACCGCAGAGGTAAAATGCCATTCTCAATACATCACATCTAGGGTGCATACTGTCAACATAAATTATCACTGTTGATATTAACCTTGATCACTTGGCTGTGGCCGAATTGGTCATATTTTTCCACTGTAATAGTAACTATTTTTTCCCCCTTTCCATACTCTTTGGAAATATTTCGCTATGTGCAGCACACACATAAGGAGTGGAGAGTTAGACTCCACTTTTTTGAAGGTAGAGAATCTAAATAAATCATTTGGCTTTTTTTTTTTTGTGCATGGGATATTTGTCTACCTCTTCTGATTATTTATTTAATAATATGTTTATATTAGTATAGGCTGATGAACATTTACTTTATACTTTGGATTATAAATCAATATTATATTTATTTGTTGCTCAAATTGTTCCAGACTTGACCACTGGGAGCTCTTTTAGTTGTCCCTTGTATCTCATTCGTATACCCCCAGCATTGCTTTGTTTTGATTTTTTTTTTGTTTTAGAGCACTTCCTTAACTTCTGACACTACAAGATGCTCCAGGACCATGTTGTACATTTCCTTCCTCAGTTCTAGAATCAGCCATTTCTCCAAGGATCCCTGGTTTCTTTGATTAGAGAATGGTATTAGAAAATAAGATCATGCTAACCTTCTCCTCTTGCTTATCTGTAACCTCCAACTTTAATAGTTAGAAACCTGGTTTCCACTGCTTATCATTTAATTAATTATTATATATCACTATACGTGTATTGTGGTTTTAGAATTGTTAACCTCTAGTGGAAAACAACTTTAACAACTGCAATTCAATGTTTATTATGTGCAATTCCTTTTGTCTTTAGTCATATAGTCCCCACTCATTCTCAGAGTTACTTAAGTCACTATATTTCCCCCATACTTCATTCTTCAATGATGTTCTTTCATACATTTGTAATACAGTTAAATGACTTTGTCACAGGTCCCATCCCATCCTGAAATTCCTGGACTTTCCAAATGATTTTTGTTTAATTTGGATACATTAAGGTTTACTCTTTGTGTGGTGAATTCTATGGGTTTTGACAAATGCATAGTGGAATATATCTAGCATTATAGAATAAAACAGTATGAACTAAACATATAGTAGTGACATTCATCAGGTGTCAGGCAGATGGGAGGCGGGAGGAGGGGATGGGTATATACACATGTAATGGGTGTGGTGAGCACCGTCTGGGGGATGTGCATGCTTGGAGCTCTGACTTGGGTGGGGCAAAGGCAATATATATAACCTAAACATTTGTGCATCCATAATATGCTGAAATAAATAAAAAAAAACCCTGTGAATTATTTAGCCAACCCTTCCATTGCCCTCCCAAATCCCTAGTAGCACTGATGTGTTTACTATCTTTGTGATTTTGCCTTTACAAAATTTTATATAAATGGAGTGATATCATATGTAGCATTGTTTTGACTTCTTTCTTCTAGCAAAGTATACTTAAAATTCAACCATGTTTTTGCATGGCTTGATAGTGCATTCCTTTTTATTACTGAATAGTGTTTCATTCTGTGGATGTTCTTCAATTTGCTTATATATTCACTTACTGAAGGACATTTTGATTGCTTCAAGATTTTAGTGATTATGAATAGAACTGCTACAAATCTTTGCATGCACATGTTAGTGTGGACATAAGTTCTCAAATGAGTGAGAAGTACTTAGGAATATTAATTCTGCATAATATGGTAAGACTTTATTTAGCTTTATGAGAAGCTGCCAAACTGTATTTCAAAGTGGCTATCCCATTTGGCATTTTCACCAATAATAAATGAAATTTCCTATTGCTCTGCATCTTTACCAGCAATTTGTGTTGTTAGTTTCTAGATTTTTATGCATTATAATGTGTGCAGTAGGATCTCATTTTTAAAATTTGCTTTCTTCGAAAGACAAATGGAGAACAGTGTGTTTTCAGATTTATTTTCCATTTGTATATTTTTGGTGAGATATTTGTTCAAAATTTTTGCTCATTTTTTAGTAAGTTACTTGTTTTTCTTGTTGAGTTTTATGACTTACTTGTATATCTGTATACGTCCTTTATCATATATATGTTTTGAAATTTTTTCTCCCGCTCTATGGCTTACTTTTTATAAATTCTTTTAACAAAGCATAAGTTTGTTTGTTATTTGTGTTTTGCATATGGATGTCCAATTGTTTTAGCATCAACTATTGAAAATACTATTCTTTGTCAATTGTATTATCTTAGTGGCTTTGTTAAATATCAGTTTGTTGTATTTGTTTAGGTGCATTTCTGGGATCTCTATTCTATCCCAGCATTCTATGTGTCTGTTATCTCATCAATACCATAGTTATTATAATTACAACTGTAGATCTATACTAAGTCTTGAAATTAAGTAGTGTGAGTCTTCAAACCGTATTCTTCTTCAGTTTGTGTTGACTATACTAATTCTTTTGTCTTTCCATATGAATTTTTGAATCAGTTTGTTAATACCTACAAAATTGCTTGCTGAGAGTTTGATTTGGTGCATTGAATCTATATAACAACTTGTAAAGAATTAATATCTTAACCATATTATATTTCAATCAAGAAACATGGAATACGTATCCACTGATTTAAGTACTCTTTGATGTCTTTCATGAGTGTTTTATAGTCTTCCGCATATAGATACCGTACATACTTTGTTAGGTTTATACCTAAATGTTCCCAATTTATTCTGTCTCTTTTTAAAATATTTGTCATTCGTTTCAAGTACTCATATGCTATAATCACCTAATATATTTTTTCTATTATTGCTTTTCAGAAACACTTAACTTATAGATTAAACAAACACCGCATGATCTCACTCATGCGTGGAATCTAGAAAAGTTGATCGGATAGAAGTAGAGAGTAGAATGGTGGTTACCAGGGTCTGGGGTGGTCGTAGTGGAGGGGTTGGGGAGATGTTGGTCAAAGGTTACAAAATGTCACTTAGATAGGAGGAATAAGCTCAAAAATGACAACTATGTGAAGTGACACGTCTGTTAATTAGCTCGCTTTAGCCATTTCATGATGTATATACATTTCAAAACATCGTGTTGTATGCCATAAATATATATAATTATATCTGTCAGTTTAAAAAAGAAAAACATAACAAATAAAATATTTTACTGCTATTCATCTCTAACACATTTACTTTTCTTATGTACATAAAAGTTTCTCATTCAGCTTCCTTCAAAATCAACTGGTGCAGCCATTATGGAAAACAATATGGAGGACGCTATTGAAATTAAAAATAGAATTCCTCACCCAGCAATCCCTCTTCTGTGTATGCACCCAAAAGGAATGAAATCACCGCTTTGTAAAAATATCTGGACTCACTCCTATGTTCATTGCAGTACTATTTCAGTAATACTCACAACAGCCAAAAAAATTATATCTCTCTATTTTATATATATCAATATATATTGTATATATCTATACAATAGATATATATTACACATATTTCATATATAATATCTTAATATTATATATATATATAATTATTCTGCTTACTGTTCACTGAGCTTCCTGAATATGTGGCTTGGTGGCCATGATTAATTTTGGAAAGTGTTTTGCCATTATTAATTCTAATATTTCTCCTATTCTTTTTTTCTTCTCCTCTGGTATTCCAGGCGCACATATATGTTACAGATTTTGATATTGTCCCACCATTCTTCATAGTTAACTTTACTTTTATTCTTTTGTCTCTTCGCATTACAGATTGAGGATTCTCTGTTGCCCTGTCTTCCAGATCACTGATTAGTTCCTTAGCCGTTTTACATCTATTGGTTAACCTATAGAGGCAGTCTTCATTTTTTAGTGTATTTTTGTTATTTCTAGCATTTCTTCTTATTCTTTTTAGAGATACTCTGCATATATTAGCAAATTGTTCTTGCATGTGCTTTTTTTTTTTATTGCTTACCTCTCTAAAGGGAGAAGGTGAATGGAATGGGAGATAAATTAGACCATATCCATAGTATATGTTTTCTTTAATAAGAAATCTAAAGCATAAAAAAATCAAAGGATGCTATCTGAGGTATATAGTGCTATGGAGAGATCATATGGGCTTAACACTATCAAGTTCATGTCATTACATGTGCTTTCTTCATTAGCGCTCTTAGTGTAGTAATAATGGCTATGTAGTATTCCTTGTCTGATATCTGTACCACATCAAGTAAGCTTCTGATGATTGTTTTGTCTCTTCAGACTATGCTTCTTTTTCTTGTCTGTGGCATGCTTTATAATATTTTGTGGAAAGCTGGATATGTGTTGAGTAATATGAACTGAAGTAAGTAGGCTTTTAGCAGGAGGACTTATGTTATTTTGATTAGGAAATGGACTATTTTAAATTTTTACTGTGACTAGAGGCTTCAAAGACTTTAAAATCATCTATCATATTTGTTGTTGTCTCCTAATTATTTGGGGCTTCCATAAGTGCTCCTCCTCAAAGTCTGTCTTCCAACTTTATTAGCTATAATTCACTGTTATTATACTTGGATCCCTTTTGGCTTGGTGGTTAGGTGAGGTGAAGAGGAAGCATTCTGCAAACTTCTGATTAAATATGTCTTTTAGAGAGTCTATTTCTCAAGTCTGTGGGTTTCATGCGTGTTTCTCCTCCAACCTTCTACATTCTTTGATTGCAGGGAATCTATTTTTAATCTATTTCAATCTATTTCCTTAAATCCCTGACCTCCATTAACCATTTTTTCCCTTAAGTAATACAGGAAACTTGGAGATGGCTGGAGTGGGAGAAATTTTCTTTCCCTACTGGGACAAAGGTTTAGCAAGTCTTTTTCCCTGAAGTATAGGCCTTTGGTATAGAGAAGCTTCTAAGTGTATTTCACACTGATTATTCTTCTCCTTCCCCTGCCAGTCTACACAAAGCATCTATCATTTCTTCACAATTATCGTGTAAGCGTTCCTACCACTTACACTTCCAGAGGTTTCTGCCCTCAAGTAATCAAATTTCCCCAGTGTTTCTCTAGATATGTCTGTCCCTCCAGTTTTCAAGATGATAGTTTACTGTGCAATCTCAATTCTCTCATACATCCAAGAAAAGTCATAGATTTTCACTTTGGCTTTAAGAACGGGGGTGACAATTTCTAAACACTTTAGACGTTGACGCTAAAACCAAAAGTCAGTATCCCTTTATTAAGGATAATTTTTGTTATTTGTGTCTAATAGCAAGAGGATGGAATGAGTCTGGGATTCTTCTGTCATGTTGGATAATGTTTCAATTATTTGTTTTAAAATAAGATTCAGCTGGCATGCACCTGTAGCCCCAGCTGCTTGGGTGGCTGAGGCTGAAGGACTGCTTGAGCCCTAGAGTTCTAGACCACCCTGGGCAACATAG
>CAUYRT010044713.1:0-28660 GCA_963574885.1 Lepilemur ruficaudatus | reverse complement strand
CCTGTAGTCCCAGCTACTCAGGAGGCTGAGGCAGAAGGATCGCTTGAGCCCAGGAGTTTGAGGTTGCTGTGAGCTAGGCTGACGCCACGGCACTCTAGCTTGGGCAATAGCATGAGACTCTCTCTCAAAAAAAAAAAATTTAGTTTTATGAGATCATTGAGAAAATTTACAAGAATGGAGATGAGGGCAAGAAAGCAGACTGTAGAGTTTAAGAATGGAAGGAGACTATTATTTCCAGGTTAGTTCCTATTAGTTAACCCAAAAACCTTCCCCATACAAAAATGTAAATATAATGAATATATTTTAACAATATTTTCTGCTGTATATTTGACTCTGCCAAAAAATAACGGAAACTCCAAAACCAAAAAAGAAAAAGATGTTGAAAAGCATTTTGAAAGTGAGCACTAAATCTGTGGCTACCTTAGGTCATTTGCTATCCTGTGTTACTTATTGTCTTGCATTCTAATTGTTACACAGAGGACAAGATACTGTGCTTTGAATCTGCAAAATGGACATTTTTAGCTTAGACTGTAGCATAAAACGCAAAGGCTACATTCTCCATAGTTACGTTAACTGAAATAAAAGAAGATAACAAGGAAAAATATTTGGGTTGGTCTGCACTCTAATTGTGGACTGTCTTAATGGCTACTATTATAAAATACCATAGACTAAATAGCTTATAAACTGCAGAAATTTATTTTTCATAGTTCTGGAGATTTAGAAAATCCAAGATTCTGGGTCTGGTGAGAGCCTGCTTCCTGTTCATATATCACCATCTTTTCACTGTGTCTTCACATGGTAGAAGGGGTAAGGGAGATCTCTGGGGCCTCTCTTATAAGGGCACTAATCCCATTTATAGGAGCTCCACCTTCATGACCTAGTTACCTCCCAGAGGCCCCACCTCTTAATATCATCACACTAGGGGTAAGGATTGCAACATATGACTTTTAGGTAGACACAAACATTCAATATATAGTATGGGCCAAAAAGTTTTTCCTGGAGATTATAATCAAGGGCCAGATTATATGATCCAGGAAAACCAAGCTGAGAAATTTAAGGTGCCCTGGTGTTTAGCACCCCAGAAGTATATGAAAAAAGAAAATGCAAATCCGCCCTTAAAGAATTTAGAACATGTAGGATTATTATAGATGACGTCAAGCAGTTCAAACATTGTCTCATAATTTGGCACTTCAAAACACATGTGGAAATAAACATCCATGAGTAAGAGTAAGCAAAAACAACTACAATAGGTTTAGATCTCAAGGACCTAAATATTTAATGTATTTTGTTGCAATTAAAAACCCAAAGTGTCAAATAAAGAGCAAACCAGACACAGGCAAAGAAAGAATTAGTTAAATGAACTAAAGACTGATCTAATAACATTTCTTAAAATGTAGTGCCAAAAGACAAAATTATGAAGAATATTAAAAATGGTACAAAAACATTGAATGATTCAGTCTAAGAAGCACCAAATTAGAGCATTAGAAGAAGGCAGAGTACATGAAAAAGAAATATTTGAAGCAGAGTTTTCTTATACCACCACGCTCCCCACCCTTCAGTCTGCCTATCCTAGTCTCATCCCTAAATCAATGTATAGACCCACCCCCTTCAGTTACCTAAACTAAAAGTCATTCTAGGCTGCTTTGTCTCTGGCATTTCCCAGATGCAGTCCATCACTAAGCACTACAAAATTTACCCCCTAAATTATAAACATTCTTCTCCTCTCCCCCTTTCTACTGCCAATGTTCCAATTTAGACAATCATTCTCTTTCAGATACATAAGTTTCACAACTTCTATTTGATCTCCCTGGCTCTAGTGTTACCCTATAAAATCTACCTTCTGCCAAATCACTCTCTAACATATGTCAATCACCCACTTAAAATCCTCTGATGGTTTCCCAAGAACCAAGCCTAATCTCTAAGCCTAATTTCTCGGAACATCTTATCAGTATTCTTAAGCAACAGTCCTACTTATATATCCTGACACACACTGCACTGTTTCAAGTCTCCAGCTCTTGGCTAAAACCGCCCCCACTTGACTTTACTGCTATTCTTTAAAGATTCAGGTCAGCTATCATCTCCCCCGGAAAATTTTTACTTCTTCCACTTTGTCATCCTGAATCCTTCCTCGATGCTCTTGTGGTAAGCACAATCCTAAAATGATTCCCCAAGATATTCTGCCTAATTCTCTATGAATTAGGGACTTCAGGACAGGACTGTGAACATGATGAGTTCATCATTCAGACTATATTAATTAATAGAAGGAATTTTACAGATGCAATTAAGGTTACTAATTAGTTGACTGAGTTAATCAAAGAGGAGCTTATCCTGGTAGGGCCTAATCTAATCACATGAGCCCTCTAAAAAGATTTTTCTCTTGCTGATGGCAGGAGAGGTAGTCAGTGAGAGTCCAGGAATGAGAAGGATTCAGTGCACCACTGCTGACTTAAAGGTGGAAGGGCCACAGGATGAGGAACAGGGGAGGCCTGCAGAAGTTGAAAGTGACCCCTGGCCAACTGCCAACAAGGAAACAGACACCCCAGTGCTACTATACTTACCACAGGAAACTAGATTCTGCCAGAAACTTGAGTATGCTTGGAAGTGGATTTTTCCAGACTGGCTGATACCTTGATTTTTAGCCTTGTGAGACTCTAAGCATAGAATCCAATAGAGCCTGCCCAGACACGTAATTTACAGAACTGCAAGATAATAAATGGATGCTGTTTTAGGCTGTTAAGTTTGCGGTGATTTGTCACACAGCAATTGAAAGCTAGTACAAGTTCGTAGCTCCTTATGTTGGCTCCTTTGCATGTCATGTTTATAGTGCTCTCTTTCCTTCTAGTTTGTCAGCTACTTAGGATAGAAATCACGTGTCAGGTGATGTTTGTATCCCCAGCATCTAGCATAGTATGTGACACTGGGAGATGCTCAACAAGGGTATATTGAACCTCTGAGGAGGCTATTACTACATCAGTTGAGTCCTTTGGGAAACAAACACTGAGATGGAGTTTGACATACAAGGAGTTTATGGTGGGAGGCAGGCAGGGAGGAATGCAGGTAACACCTGTGAAAACCAAAAGGCAAAGAACCTGAACTAGCTATGGAAAGCTCTCAGACTGCAATGCAGCTCTGAAACTCAGAGCAATGAGTCTGGAACTCTAGAACCATGAGTACAAATGAGTAGTCCCATGTTGGGCAGAAATGACCAGGTCTGGTACCCCCACCCGGCTCGGTGGTTAGTTGGAGGCTGCCCAGGAAGAACACTGACTTGACTTGAAAGCTGAGGCAGATCCTGAAGGTGCCAACAGTTGGAAGCTGTCAGCTAACTTGTTTCTCCTAAACAAGTTCTTTTGGGAAGAAATATCTAAGGAGCACACATTCACAGCCACCACTGTATGAAAGATCACTATTTCTTAAGAATATAACATAAACTCTATTTATCAAAGTAGAACCATGAGTTTTCTTCCGAAAAGAATGCAGTGAAGAAAGGACTCCAAAATGATAATATACAGCTCTAGGATTTTATTAAGAATCAAGTTTACAGAAAATGTCATATTGATTACACACTCTTCTGATATTGATAGTTGCGTTTTTTCCAAAGCAGAGAATTATTAGTCAATTATAACTTTCTCAAGGTTTGGCAAAGAAAAATATTTTTACCTCAAGGGCATATGTTCAGCTCAGTGAAAAATTTGTTTTATTTAATAGTAAACACCAACAATTGCTTTTAAAGGACTTTGGTTTTCTTAGTGTCATTAAAATGAAATTTTAAAAAGAAAACTCTATTTTCTTACATTGCTCTGTCTGAATTCATATATTTTTGTTCTTGAGGCTGTCTTTCTGATTTGTTTTAACAACTCTATGTGGAATCAAATAGTTGTGAGTTCTGAGCAAAACTATTCAAAGCTTCCATTATCATTTCAGAAGTGTCACAAATAATTATAAGTTGTTCTTTTTCTTTTTAAAGGAGAGGAAGTTTGGCAATATACTAAAGGAAGCATCATCTTCAAAAGTAGCTGGCAAATCCTGTTCTTTGATGACGCTCATATTGGAAAGCATCGACATCGTTTCAGTGGAAAATACAATAACCAAGTATACATTTCCCCAGACCTCCCACGTTCATTTTATGTATGTGAGTGTAAAAATTCCCAATACAAACAGTTCTAAGAAATATAGTTTTAGAATTAATTATATCAAATGACGTTTTCACAACCATGAGCCTGAATGAAATTGAATGTCTTCTGTTATCCTTAGTGATATTGATTTCCTGCCACCAACATCTCCACTCCCAATTTCTGGCTTAAGGTTTGGAACCTATCTGAATTGCTACATCGAGGTTTAGTCTTATCACTCTGGGTTTGAATATATGACCATAAAGTTTTAGTGGCACTTTAGAAATTAACACAATTTTTAGAGATACAACATATTTGGGAAAATTTTACATTTAATTTCATTTACCAGAACTCATTCTAATTTTGGCTTCAATTTGCTACTTATAAATCAGCAAAAAAAAATACCCGTCTAATGGAAAATGTAACAATTTTCCACATTCATCTCCAACAGTAAAGACAGAAGCCCAGAGCTTTGTAAGAACCCTCCACTGTCCCTTCTAGCAACCACATTTTCCTTGTCCTTTTTCTCTCCAACCTTGGATGACTGCATCGGTCATCAGTAAGTTCCCTCAAAATCTTAACACCTCTTCATGTGTGCTCTCTCTCAGCTGCTATTCTTATTTCCTTTCATTTAGAAGAGCAGGGGCATCAAAAGAAGTTTTTCACATTTCCACTTCCACATCTACTAACCTTTCTGTGGATGCTGCCATTCCTGCTTCCCTAGAGGACCTGCCTCAGCTCCTGTACAAGCCAAACCTTCCACTGAGCCACTGGTCCCCTTCCCCTCTCATTTCTTCAAGGACACATCTCCAGCCATGCTCCCCTTTCCTCTGCCATCAATTTCCCCCTTCACTAAATCATTCTCATCGATGTAGAAATGTGATGTTTTATCTTCCATATTTAAAAAAAAGGTCCTTTTGACCTCATGATCCCTTCAAGAAAAACCTCCAAAAAGCATATAGCTATCTTCCCTGTCTACTTTTTCTCTTCTCTTCCTCTCTAATCAGGCTTTTGTTTCTACTACACCAAAAGAACTCTGATGAAGGACACCACTGTTAAATATTAGGTCATTATATATTAAATATCCATTTTGAATCAAAACTGTAGTTTATTATATCTCAAACAAGAAGCAGTGCAATTAATCAAAGTAGGTGCCTAAACTATTGACAGTTTTGCCGTCTTAATGGTAGCTTGCTTATACCAACAGCAAAGAAGCCTGGAGAGCAAGTGGTGATGAAATTATGAAAGGCATTTTCCACACCTCCTTGAGAATTGAATATTTGTCCTTGCAAGAAGTGGACCAAAGCCTGGAAGAAGTGGTAGTCAGTTGGTGCAAGGTCTAGTGAATATGGTGGATGACAGAGAGTTTCCAAGTACAGCCTCTGTAGTTTGAGCAACATTGTTTATGAGATAAGTGGTCGAGCATTGTCTTGCAGGAGGATTAGCGTGACTCTATTGACCAGTCTCGGCTGATCAATCACAAGCTTCCTCATCATTTCATCCAACTGGTTGCAGTAGACATCCACTGTAATTGACTGACCAGGTTTCATGAAGTTGTAGAGGATAATACCAGAGCTGGACCACCAAGCAGACACAATTAGCTTTTCTTGATGAATATGTGCTTTTGGACTGTGTTTCCACACTTCATCTTTATCCAGCCATTGTGCCAAATGTTTGTGATTGTCAAAAAGAATCCGTTTTTTATCACACATAATAATATGGTGTAGAACTGATTTGTCTTTATATCTTGACAGCAAAGAAGGCAAACTTTGAGATGATTTCTGTTGTGATGTTCATGTGGTACCCATCTATCCAGCTTCTTTACCTTGTCCATTTGTTTCAAATGGTCCAATATTGTTGGAATAGTGTCATCAAAGCTTGTTGCTAATTCACATATAGGTTGAGATGGATTCACTTCCACTACAACTTTCTGCTTATCATTATCCACCCTCGTCTCAGGTCGCCCATATAGCTCATTTTTAAGATTAAAATAACCAAAACAGAACTTCTCAAACCATTGACATACTGTGTGTTCATTAGCCACATCCTTCCCAAACACATGCTTGATATTTCGAGCTGTCTACATTGCACTGGCTCCATGGCAAAACTCATTTGAAAATAACATGAATTTTTTACTTTTCCATGGTTTCACAAAAATTGCTCTAAAAAAAATAATTGAGATACTGACAAGCCAAACCATACATTTGAAAGACTGAGGACGTACCTTTACAATAAAAATAACACTAGAAGTGTCAAAGTGAAATGTCAGAGATACCGACTGTCAAATTTAGTATTTAAGAAATCAGACATTTCATACTTAATAACCTATAAACATAATTTGTCATAGTTGATACTTTTTCAAATACTTTCTTCACCTGTATTCTAGGGTGTCCCTTTTTCTTGGTTCTCCTCTCATCATACTAGCTGCCTCATCTCAGTCTCTTGCTGTTTCCTCCCCAACTTCCATATTTCTAATGTTGGAATATTCAGGCTCAAGTCCCTGAGTATTATTTCCTTTTCTTTCTATACACTTCTTAACATTTCTCATCTATTCTCAAGGCTACAAATATTATCTATTTTCTGAGGATTCCCATATTATACCTCATATCCATATTTCTCACAAAACTTCAGACTGTTATGTTCAACAGTTTTCTCCCTACCTACACTTGGATGTCTAATGAGAATCTCAAGTTTGCTAAGTAGAAATTGAATCCTGGTCTTCTCTTTTCATGAAAATTGGTCTTCCTTAAATCTTCCCTAATTCAATCCACAGCAACCTCATTTTTCCACTTGTAGCCAAAAAAATTGTAGTAATTTTGATTCTTCTTTCTTTCACATTCCCCACAAATTCATCAGCAAATCTTGTTGACTTTGTCTTCAAATACATTCAGAATCTGCCACTTTTTACCACCTCCATTGCTACCACCCTAGTTCAAAGATACCATCATCTCTCCCCTGAGTTATTATAACAGACTCTTAACGAATCATCTGCTTCCACTCTTGAACTGCTACAGCTTATTCTCAAGGTAAGCAACATCATATTTCTTCTCTGGTCAAAACCCTAGGATAGGTTCCAATTAGGGTTTTCCAGAGAAATTGAACCAATAGGAAATAGATAGATAGACAGATAGATAGATAGATTAGATTAGATAGATAAGAGGAGAGAAGGAGAAAGAGAGAGACCAACTTTAAGGAAATGGCTCATGCAATTGTGGGGTCTGGCAAATCTGAAATTGGAAACGCAATCAGATGGGCTAGAAATTCAGGCAGGAGTCAGTGTTGTAGTCTTGAGGCAGAATTACTTTTCCTCCAGGAAATCTCAGTTTTTGCTCTTAAGGCCTTTTCATCCATTAGACCCACCATATTATCAAGGATAATCTTCTTTTCTTCAAGTCAGCTAATTGTAGATGCTACATACATCTACAAAATACCTTCATAACAGCATCAAGATTAGTGCTTGATTAAATAACTGGGTACTATGGCCTCCTCAAGTTTACACATGAACCCAAGCATCACATTAACCAAAGCCCCAAATCCTTAAAATTGCCTATAAAGCCCAATATAATCTAGTCCTGTGTTATCTCTGGCCTCATCTCTTTCTAGTCTCCCTCTTACTCACTCTGCTTCTGTCACATTGGTATCCTTGCAATCTCTCAAATTTACCAAGGACGTTTTGTTCTTTAGAAACTTTTGTTGTTCCCTCTGAAACACTAATGGTTTCATTTTGCTTAGATTTTGCTCAAAATCTCCCTTCTTCCCTTTCCAACTTTATCATCCTTCATAGACTCATTGCAATCTGACATATATTAATACTTACATGCTTATTTGTTCATTGTCTGACTTTTCCTATTAGGATCTAAGCTCCAAGAAGGCAAGGATCTTTGTCTATTATGTTTACAGAGAACAATGCCTGAAACATAACCATCTGTTCAATTAATTCATATTTTAAACATATCAAAGGAATTTCTATAATGAGTACACTGAAGTATTTCCAATAAGTACAGTGAAAGGGCATTGAACTGTAGATTTCCAAGCCTGAGCTTTAATGGTGGCTCAGCCACTGACCTTACTTTTGCTATGGTAAGTCACTTTCCTACTCCAGTACGCAGACTTCTTCAACAAACAAGGGTATTGAACAAGTTCATCTTGTTCCTTTCCTCTATATCTTATTTTATTCAAATAAGACCTTGAGTTATATTACAGTTGATATAAAGTAATATCCCTATTGTAAATATACACAAGTTATATTACAATGATATTACAGGTAAACAAGTTGAAAACCAACACATAAAGCATATTATAAACTATTACTTCCAAATTGAAGATGCATAAATGATATAAATTAAAACAAACGTGATGTAGGAATTTATTTATGCCAACAAATTAAGAATGCCTTTTCAGATTTTACCCACAACATCCTGGAAAACAGCTGAATTTCACCATTGCTACTCTGAAACAGGAACAATCAATGAATATGGACTTCTATACTAAGACAGCTGTCTTCACCAATGAAAATTCCTTCAAAACAACTTGTGTAATCACCTTCAGCATCCTTTTAAGAATCCCTACTTTCCTTCCTCTCTTTAGAACAAAATTTGGCTCCTAGCTGAATCTGTATCTCCTGAATTACAGTTCCTAAGAGCCCAATAAACGCTCTGTCTTACTACCTTGCAGTCTGGTCTTTCACCTATTCTTGGTTGACATCTCCTTGCCTTTTATGTGATCTTTTTTTGATAGTTTAGTTTCCCCTCCTCACAGTTCTTAAGCTCCTATTGTCTTCATGAAATAAAACAGCAGTTGTACCCTGTTTAGAGCTACCCCAAAGCCCTGTGAATTTCCTTTTCAGGGACTCTCAAGTTTTGCCTGCCTTTCTTTACAGGAAATAATGACTGAGGTTAATAATTGGCACTTTTAACAATCTTCAATGTCCTACTTCCTCTTTCTCTCTCCCTTTCATTTCAACACAGAATTATGAATATCATTGTCCATAAGACTTTAAATCCATACAGTTAATATTTTAAAACCCTTAACCACAATCAATATTAGAGGCTTGTACAACACTGCAGTGCACTTTCTCTTACCCAGGAAGCTTTCCTTTCCTATGAGAGGGAGAGAACAAGGGATCCTAAACAATCAATATGTCAGATGTTGAGTTTCTCTAATCTTCTCAGCTCTAGGAAAGGAACCAAGTCAGTTATAACCAACATATGAATCTTTACAGTGTTTTGCTTTTATTACCTTAATAATGGATTAAATTTCTAAACTATCCTGGAAAAAAAAAGGCTCACAGCTGAAATTTAAAAGTCCAGCTTAGCTCTAATTGCAATCACAGGCATAAGTAAATTAATGCTAATGCAAAAGAAATGCATGGAGACCAATTAGAGGGAAAATCTAAGAATGAACATAGCCACAAAAGGCTTTAATTGCAGTTAATCTTACAATAGAGAAAACCATTATGTGAGCAAGGCAAATTGAAACTGTCATTAACAATGCTTAGCCTTTCTGGAAATTTAGACCAGTCCTATGAACTCTGACCTCTATATCTCCATCACACCACTAAAAAACAAAAAGGAGAAAATGTCTAAGATTGAAAGCGTACATTGCTAATTCTAAGTTATTTCTCACTTTTATCCTTCAAACTTACATGGAATTAGTAAAGCTAAAGCTCTATAGGAAGTTTCAATGCTGAAAACTAATTCACCTCATCTCCAGTGCCTCAGCTCCCCCAACACTGGCAAAATAAGGGCCATTTTTGGACGCATTCTAAGGTCAAGGCCCTTTTCTAGATGGATTTCATACATTATCTCAATTAAACATCACAGAAACACTCCAGGGTAGGCATTATTATTCACATTTTATGGACTAGAATACTGAGTTTCATAAAGGTTAAAACAATTCACCCAAAGCTATGCAGCTAGTTAGTGAGAAAGCTCAGACACAGTTTTGGTCTATCAGATTCCACTGCGATGTTCTTTCTTTTTGTATTTATTTTCAGTGTTTATGGATACAGAATAGTTGTATATATTTCTTTGTGTTGGGAACATTCCAAAATTACACTTCTAGTTATTTTGAAATATATAGTAAATTATTGTTAATCATAGTTGTCCTATTGTGCTACCAAACACTAGGTCTTATTCCTTCTATCCAACTATATTTTTGTACTCATTAACCAACCCATAAGTGTCCACCAATGAATAAATGATGAAGAAAATGTGGTATATGCACAATGGAATATGATTCAGCCATAAAAAGAGAAATCCTGTCATTTGCAGCAACATGAATGCAACTGGAGGCTATTATGTTAAGTAAAATAAATCCCAAAAGACAAATATCACATGTACTCACTCATACATGGGAGCTAAAAAAAAAAATTGATCTCAGGGAGATAGTGAATAGAATGTTGATATTCTTTCTCCTGCTCAGCATAAAAATGAATAATAATTGAGACTCAATCAGAGATGCCTTTTTTTAACTACAGGGAATTGGGAATCACAAGGGAGGGTTGCAACTAAAAAACATCTCTGGCTTGCCTTCCCAGATCACAGGGAAGCAGGCCTAGGGCCCCAGCAAAAGGGCACAGTGAGATGGCCACAAGAAACCTTTCTGGGCCTAGCTATTCAGGGGCAGGTTTGGAGAGGAAGAACGGAATAATTAAAAGTGAACTTCTGATCACTAAAATAAGTGTCGTTTTCTCCATGGATATATGTTTCAATATTTTGCATGCAATTTATTGGCAATATAATTAGAAGACTAAAAATTACATAGTACTTCAGAATTCACATCATGTTTTATCACTGATCACCCTCCATATATTCATACATCAATCCTGAAATCAGGTAGAAGACATCACATACTTTTTGGACTCACCATCAATTTTAGGAAGCCTACTATGTCCTAACTTCTCTACCAGGAGTTCATACTTATCAAATTGTATACTCACAACATCTTTTGGCAGGAGGAAACTCAAGTGTGATTTTATTTTCCCACAAATCAAGAAGCTTGTTAAGATAAAACCAAAGCAAAATAAATACATAAATAAATACATAGGGGAAAGACTGTGGCTTCATTTTCAAAAAAGGGATTTGCTAGGTGAGGGCAATATCAGAACAAGTCTCCCAGCTCCCGGGTTCAGTCATATTGCTCAATCTTTTACATAGAATTTCTGAGCTTCCACTGAGCAAAAAAGGCTTAAATCTGAGTCTGATTCCACACCTAAAATTAAAGTTAAATCAATAGCATCTGCATCCATTTCCTATCTACTATAGCATACTATTCAAAACAACACAAATGTATTATTTTCCTATTCTGGAGGTCAGAAGTTCGAAACACAGCTTACTAGCTATAAAATCAAGCTGTAAGAAAAGCTGCATTTCTTTTGGGGCTCTAAAAGGAAATCTGCAAATTGGTGCAACCTTTGTGGAAAAGAATTTGGAGGAGATTAATTTTTTTCAGTGCTTAAGGAAGTATATGTTTACCCCTGCTTGGTAAGGACAAGACAAAGCTAAGTTAAATACAGGTTGTTACCTGTTACACACAGATACACACACACATCTTCCTATATATACAGAGAAAGAAATTTCCTGAGCCCCCTACTATTTTCATCTTTATCAGGATATTAGGAGATGATTTTAGGAGGGGGGCATTTTAGAATAATGTATCTCAGTCATTTGGATTTCAGTAAAGTAACACATCTCTTCATATATGTGAGGGTGTGTGCTTGTGTGTAAAATCTGTGGGCTGACATTTGGTTGCCATATTTTAATTTTGCCAACAAAAGCCATGAAAATAAAATAAAATGCAAAAATTAAATACTCTATTACATCATCACCACCATTTCATTTGTGGTCAAAGGACATAAAACATCAGTTAACAGAACATAACCTAAGAATGTTGGATAGCTCTTACCAAAAATAGAAAAAGAAAAGAAAAAGAAAACCTGACAACTTTACACCATTTTCTACTAGAAAAGACAAAAATTTTATTTGTGCCTCTCTCTGGTTTCATGGATTAGAAAAATTGTATTTTAGTTCCCTATCCTAAAGTAAAAATGCCTTTCTTTCTCTTCTTTATTCACGTATTCAAAAATCCCATTTACACGTAATTATTGAATACCTGTTATGTGCCAGACCATTATGTAGGTACCAGGAATCCATAATGGACAAGAAAGATAAAAACTCCTGCCTTCAGGGAGTTCACTTTCAGTGGATCTGTTGGAAAATCACATTGGTTCCACCACCTTTATATATATGTTCAACATGTCTACTTTTCCGTTTCTGCTACCACCATTATCATCTGCTGTCTGGTTTACTGTAAAACTCTCTCCTAACTTGTCTCCAGGATTCTATTTTGCCCCCAAACCCTGACCTAAGTCGATTATTCTCAAAATAGCCAGAGAGATCTGCTTAAAACCTGAATCAGACCCTATTTCTCCTGTGCCTGGACCCCCTATGGCTTCTCATTTTCTGCAGCCTTTCCACCCAGCTGCAGCATGGAAGGCGGTGGGTTCTGGCCTTTCCTGTCTCTTCTAACATCTCACTCTCTCAAATTCAGCCATGTGACTGCCTTTCTGTTAGTCTTACATTCCACACTTACCTCCTATATCAGGGTTTTTATATCAGGTCTTCCCCTGTCTTTTTCGGTCTGTCGGAAACAAAAAGTTGGTAGAAAAATATTGCAGAGAACTATCTCACATAAAAAGAAAGAAATAGAAGGGATAGTTTCTGGGCTGGTTACTTCAGTATCTCCTTAGGGAAACTCCTATAACTTAGCATTCCATTCAAGTGGGGAGAGAAAGATAAGAAATGAATAACATTTATACAGTGTGCAAAATAGCAGGAGTCTTATGGAGAAAAATTAATCAAGACAGGAGGATGGAATGGAGGGGTATGTTCAATTTAAAATACTGTTACAGTAATTGCTCAATAAATGTTAGTGATATTATTCATTATTGTGGTTTTCTGTTATTGTTACTGAACGGAACAGAATGGAAAAATGTCAGAGATTCATATTAATCCTCTCTTAGGTAGCAATGTCACTTTCTTAGATATTATAATAGATAGTTGTGATAAAGTTGGGAATGAAAAGGATACAAACTACATTGGGCAATCAGTCTCTCCCACACACTTCTCCACCACCCTATGTCAACAATGGCAAGAAGTTGCCAAGGTAATAAGCATTTTGTTCCATTTCGCCGATTCCAGCCACATTTCTTATTCTCCTGTTTTTATTTTTTGCACGTTAATGATTGCCGTCATTGAATGATATTCAGAAGTTAAGAAAATGTTTAACATATGAAACAAAAATAAACAAAAACAATGACAGATTGTAGTCAGCCCTAAAGTAATTTACTTTTTGACAACTAAAAATTTATTAACAAAAGGTATGTCTCAGTTTATAAAATATAGAATAAATATTAAAATGAGATAAATAACTTTGACAAAGGGTTGGCCAGGGAATTTCTTTTAAAATGTTTTCTCTCCTAGCATAACATGTTTTCATTTATAAAAGATTATGTTTGTCCTTAACTTTTCAAGAACATGTCAATTATATAAACTATAATCCTATGTAAACTTTTAAACAATTTTTATTTCATAGGACTGCTGTTGACTATTGAATCTCTTTGTGCCTACAAACATGAAGTCAGTGCACATGCAATCATAATACATAATATCACACAACATACACCAATTGCCACTTTCATGTTTCCAAAGCAGCACAACCAACTTTTGCAATTATTAAACCAAAGACTTTAATTTTCCAAAACAATCTTTTTT
This sequence comes from Lepilemur ruficaudatus, assembly GCA_963574885.1. Taxonomy (NCBI): domain Eukaryota; kingdom Metazoa; phylum Chordata; class Mammalia; order Primates; family Lepilemuridae; genus Lepilemur; species Lepilemur ruficaudatus. The sequence goes on along the minus strand of CAUYRT010044713.1, from coordinate 14,775 downwards.
CCCCCTTGACCTCCCCATGCTCTTACTCAAACCCACAAAGATTTCTAATAGTTTCATCACGTCCACTTGACACAGGTGATATATCCTGATAGCCACTTAATGCATTCAGCAAGCATTAAGAAACAGTAACTCTATTTTTGCATTTGCAAATTTTGTATCAGTTGTATTTGTTTAACTTTTTTATTTAAAAGCATTGGAATTATTGAATGGTAATGAAACACTCTTTGTCTTTATAAATATCTTTTCTAGAAATAATTTTTAAAATCTAGTATTATTTGATCATTTAGAAGTATGAATAAAAATGTGAAATTTCTTGTGTTGTGTTTTCCTTTTGAATAGTAAAACTTCCCTTTCCTATTCTCACTACTTTTTAAAAAATATTAACACTTATTTCAAAGGGTGAATCCCTCAAAATTGTCACTGCAAAAGGATTTAAAGCAAACAGTACAAATGAAAATTATAGAAAACCCTATTCACTTAGTCTTACACATACTCTCTAGTCTGTATATGGTTAGATATTTTTCTTACAATAATATATTTTCTTCCTGTCCTCCTTTTCTGAAATTTTCCATTCAAAGCAATTTTAATTATTTGGATAATTCCATTTTTAATTTCTTTTGTTCTTTCAGAATGTTGCTTTTACTACCTGGCTTCCCTACTTCCATTTTTAATGCCACATTTTAAAGTTCTGGTTGGCTTGCTTACAAACAATAATAAGAAAGAGGGATATTTTAGATTATGGTTTTCGTTATGAGGATACCCCTGGATCATTACACGTTGGATTTAATATGAAAATTGCATATGGAGTTGTTTGATTTGCAGAAATAACAAGGCTAAATGCTTCAGTTTCTAATGGTAATTAATTTTTAACCCAGACAGTCTGGATAACTATATATTTACTACCTTGTAAAGAACTATCATAACAAGCCCTTAAGCATTATTTGAAAATTAATAAACTAAAGTAGGAGGAAACCCTTTACTTTCCCATAGCAACGTGGACTGAGTTATATGATTTTATTGTGAAATTTCACTTTTCAATTATAGGTTTACTAAATTAAGAGGCTTGAAATGCATAAAAAACAATTATTAGTTTCTTAACACTACAGATGACTAATGCAATGAGTCCACTTTACTGTAAAAAAAAAGAGATTTCTTTTTTTTAAAGAAAAATCTTTCCTTGAATTGCCTGCAAATAAATCTTTACTCACAAATACATCTTGTTTCTAGTGTATTAACTGAATGCATTGTATATTTAAGTAGGGTTTTCTAAATTAGTTAAAAATAAATCTCATACAAGACTCTTACTCTTAACTTCTTTTCAAGTTTATATTGTCATTTAATAAAAATGATACTTGCAAGTTGAGTAATTTAATTGCTAAAATTTACAAATATATCAAAGATGCTGGATTTGAGCTAAATAACAATTGCTATTGACACTTATGTTAGATTTAAAAGCTAAAATTGTGTATAAATTGGGTTAATTGCTTAGAAGAGAGTGTAGAAGACAAAAACCACTTAACCTAATTCTCACCATCACAGGATGAGAGTGGAGAGCCAATGTTAACACTCTCTGGCAGAGAGAAGTAACAAAATCCTTTTCCTATCAGACCCAGGTCTGTGGCTCTGGGTCATACAGAATGTAAACTTTTCTTAGAGGTCTGATGTCACACTCCATGTGAATGGGGCATGTGTCTGTGTGTGTATGTCTTAAAACTTGGAGAAAAAGCAAATATCAAATTCTATGAAAACTCGGGAAGAATGAAGTGCAGAAAAATTTACTTTTTCTTCCATTCCTGCCCCCCCCACTACAACTTTAACCCCACATATTTATTCTGTTGCACTTTATAACATAATGGTGAAAAGCAAGGGCTTTGCTCCAAATACCTCGGATTCCCATTCTGGCTTCAATCCTTAGCAGCTGTGTGATACTGGTCAAGTCTTTTCACCTCCAGATGACTCAGTTTTCTCATCTACAGAATAATCTCCTAGGATTGTTGTAAGAATTAAATGAATTATTAAGCACACCTGTCTAAACAGGGCCTAACACATACAAGTCAGGATAGCAGGGTCTATGCAAAAAGCAATGATTTCAAAGACAAAATTCTCATTCTACCAAATTCTGTTCATACTCTTTAAAGTACTTTTAAAATGTTTAGTTTCCTAAGTCCTTCAGTTATTAATTTAGTATTGGTAATTGTAAAAGAACATAAGAAAGAGGGTTGAGGAAAAAGGGGGAAAAAAAGGAACAGAGAGTATGAATTATTTAGTAGAATGTCTTTAAGCTATTAAATTTAGTATTTTAAAATTTCAAAGCACTGTCTCTGAGTTGCTATGAGTTAGTTGCTAAATGTCAATTGAGGAATGAGATACCCAAGTATATGTTCCCATTTTAATAGGAAAATCTGCGAAGGGAATGGAAAGAGATTAATCAATCAATCAATTCATAACACATTACTTAGAATCATAAAAGAGTTTGATCCTCAGTGAAGGATAAACTAACCATTTCAGAAAAATCAAGAACTCCAGGAGCTTCTGTATAATCCTAGTTATCATTCATACCATCAACAAAATAGGTGCTCAATTAGTGTCTGTTAAGTGAATAGAATGAATGAATGAATATTCCTGTGGCAGTCAGAACTGGGAACAGAGGTTAAAAAACTGGTGCAAAAATTAAATTTGATCCCCAGTTGTATTTTGTTTGGCCTTCCTAGTCTGTTAAAATAGAATTAGCTAGATATATTTAAAATTCAGGAGATTTCACATAAAAATGTAGATTTCTGGATGCTCTTGAAAAATTGGCAGCTTTGGTAATAATAAGCTTTAGTTACTGCTTGGCAACAAATTTCTAGAGCTGGATAGTAGTGGCTGCTTCCTTAAAATGGCCAGAATATGGTAAAACTGCCTAGTTAACTTATACCACCTGCTGGGTCTCTCTTAGCCTGAGTTGGTGCATCTCTGATTTGGAATTGCAAAGGTTTTTGACACACTTTGGTTTCCTTACAGGAATTTCTCATGGCTTAAAACAAGTGGATGGACCCGTAAAACCATCCAGGGTTTTGTCTCTCTTTGATAAAAGGATGACAGCCCTTGAGTTAGTACACGGTTTCTCATCCTTGGCATTACTGACATTTGGGGTTAGAAAATATTTATTGTGTGAGGCTGTCCTGGCCATTGCAGGGGATATAGTAGCCTCCCTGGTTTTACCCGCCAGATAGTCTCTCACCCAGCATGACAACTAAAAACGTCGCCAGGCATTACTAAATTTAACCCGGGGGACCAAATCTCCCCCGATCGAGAACCACTGAATTAGACGTCAGACTAGAGGAGTACGGATATTATTACATAAACTCAAAGTTGGTGCTAGATTTACAGTAGACAGGAATTGGCTAACTTGCAGATTGGGAATTACCTACATCCTTGGCACCATGCCCAGGTTCTAGATTTAGTTGCTGGGGATTGACCACTGACTCAACTATGTCTATTTAAACCTAAGCTATTTAAACTCGTGTGTGATGATAATACTATGGTTTTCTACAACCATCGATTTTGGATGGAGCCTCTGAGAGAGAGCAAGGAAGCATAGTTAACAAAGTGATGTCATAAAATGCAGCATTCTGCACATGGTAATATCTGGATAGCATGCATATGCTAGCGGTTCATTCTGTTTCCTACTCACATGCTATTCCTGACAAATTATTTTCAAAGTATGACTAAATTATTCATTACACAAGATCACCATTATTTATGCAGCTGAGGTTTACCACTAACATTCCAATATGGATTTTTTTTTTTTTTTTTACTATGGGACTCCAGTAAAGCTTCTAAGGAATAGAAATATATTCCTAGAATTAAGTAATTTATGTGGGGCACACCATAATGGTGAGGGAGTAATACAGTGATGGAGCCTTTAAATCTTAAGGGAATCTTTAATAACAGCAACTTTGATAAAATGTTATTTACAATAATTACATATACAGTTAAATTTTATGTACACATCTCAGTAAGAATATCTCAAAACAGTCAAACAGATTAAGCTGCCAGACCATAACAAATTTCTCCCACAGGTTATCTGCCTCATGTATTTTATTTAAATAAAAATTAGGTAATACTATGTAATAATAAAAGTACAAAGGCATAAAATTTTATGTCATTTAAATCTTATTTTCACAGAATCAGAAAAATAAATAACCTCATAATGATTTTAATCTATATTTTTCTTACATTTTCTCTCTACCCCTTCTTTCTGTTCATGAAGGTGTGTTTCCTATAGCATGTCCTCTGATGCCTGGTCCAATGTCAATTTCAATGACTTAAGTGATAATTTCAAGTACAGTACAATTCTTCCTCTGGGAAGCTATTCCATTGACTAATATTAAGTGGGCTACTATTGGTATGTTAATCAGCTACTTCACTCAGCACAGACTATTTATGTACAATGTACACTTCACCTGTGAATTGACATGTAAGAAAAAGCCAAACATGAAATTTAGGGATTTTTCATATTTCACATACTGAGTTCTGGTGACTATCTTAAAATCTGTGCTCTTTTTCTTCCAGCTCTATTTGTTTTAGCCCTGAAAGTTAAGCATAACTTTTACCGGTTCGAAACACAGTTTTTCAAGCAAAAGCAACAACAACATAAACTTCCCCCCAAATGTATGTATTAACAATGAGACCAGGTTTCTCTTTGAAGGGCTAGCAGCACACTAATAAAGAAAAATTCATGCATTCATGCTGACCTCTTTTTTTTTTTTCCTCTTAGAGCTGGAAAACAAAGGAATCAACATAGAAGCCATAGAAGGAATAATAAAATCTGTCAGAAATTATAAGAAGGCCATTTTTGAGTGCAATTGTTTCTTTTACTCAAGCATACTAATATGCAGACCTCAAAACTAGGGAAGCTCTTCACTTCGAGTGTCAGAGGGAAATAGGTTTAATATTTAAAGCTAAAATCCACTCTAATCAACAATTTCAACACATCTTCAGAGCTTCATATAATTCAACTGTTGCCGTAGTTTCCATACAAACCAGAGCAGATAAACCAAAGAGTACTCATCAAACAGGCCTTTCTTACCCCGCTATAGGAACAAACATTCTTTTGGGTTTTCTTTTAGAAAGCGTTATCTTAGCTAGAAAGTAATTCCAAATCATGGTAGGCACTGCTATGAAAATGAATTATGAAGCCACTCAGAGGGCCTCGAATTTTTTTGCCTCTAAATATGAAATGACTCAGCATATCAATTACATGTTCAAAAGTACTTTTGTATTAAATTGAAGGCATTATATTTATCGATACAAGGTCATTCCATTTGTTTTTTGTTTGAAACAAAGCATTGAAGAGGGAGTTCACTGCCTTTGCCTCATGAAAACTATTGTAGAAGAAACAAAGTTATATTTTTAAAGGATCTGTTTTAATAATCTTCCCTTTTCAATGCCATAGGTATGCTCTTAAATGTCTAAAATCATTCAGCCAACCACTGTAGTAGACAGAGAAAGCTGAGCCGTGAGATAAAAGTAGCATTTGCTTAAGCCAGCCCTGACGATGAAAGGAAAGATATGAAGGATGCTATATCCAGGAAGAGAGACCAACCAGAAACCAAGCTCCTGAAGATAAAAAAAGATGAACCCATTGTACAGCAGGGATCTATATCTAGGCTTTGGAGAGAAGATTTCAAAGGAGAATAAGTCATTGGGCATTCTCATGCCCAGTAGGTCTCAGCACATGGTGGCTATTTTTAAATTTATCTCAGTAACTAATTTCAGATTAAATAACTGAAGATAAACCTTGACCAGTCTCACATTTCAGTGCTGACAACTTTATATTTGACTTTGACTAAAATAAGTTTAAGTAGCCTTTGTATAGCAGAGAAACAGCACAACACACATGCAATTTCTGAAAGAAAGGCCGGAGATATGTCAGTCTACTTCATTATGAACTGAGCCTGGGAAGGAAAATGATGTGTGAGCTAACAAACTTACAAATAATTACACTGGACATTTTTATGCTGCCACCAGACCTTTTGTAAGGCTATATAAACTGATCTTAATTTTGTTATACTGACCCCTAAAGGCACTTCCTATTGTAAAATAGTCTATTAAGAATTGGTCTATATTTTGGAAAGTAATAATATTAAGTTCATTATGGCTTTTTGCAGTCCAGACACTAATTTACCTTGTGTAATCCTCTTAAGATTTTAATGGGTAAAAGCTATTTTAAGAATTTTTGCAAGCAAACTATATAGGTATGCTTAGAAAGGTACTTGTCTTTCAGGCCCTTTAAAACATATACATATTTATGTTAAATTGATTCATGTTAAAAATGTAACACACCCGGTCAGAAAGCCTTAATAAGACAGACTTCTGTATTACCCACTCTCAGTTAAAGAATCTTGATATTAAAAGCCAAGCATGGCCTATCTGTTGTAAGTCTAGAACAATATATTACTATTATTAAGCAAGGTATTTTCACTAAGGAAAAATAGGTATAAACAAATAAAGCAAAATAAAAAGTTAAAATCTCATTCTCCTTATAATGGCATCCCACTGAATGAATATTTTTGAGTACACCTTTTATATGACCATATAGGCTATCAATAAATATATTAAAAACATTTAAATGCTGACTTGTTTTCTATCATATGAACTTCATAATTAATTTACCCATCTGCTATTGTTGAGCATTTCTATAATTTCCTTTTTTTTTTTTTTTTGCTATTACAAACAACATTTCAAGGAACATTCTTGTGTCTTTCCATAGAAAGGTAACCTAGGAAATCTGGATATTAAGAATATAGGCTCTAGCAACAGACTGCCTACAAGACACAAGCTCCAGGAATCCCTTAAATTATGTATATATAAGTTTTGTTTATTTGAAAGTGAAAATTTATCTTATTTTTAAAAATTTGCATTTGATTACTAAACATTGATTCCGCCCAGCCACCCCCCGCATGGTTATGGTTCATGTTCTTCTGCAAATTGCTAGTTTAAATCTTAAGCTTATATTTTACTGAGCTCATTTTTTTTTTTTTTTGCTGATTTGCTTTACTTCTTTCTTATTAAGGAATATAAAAAGAACATATATTTATATATTTAAGCTCCATGAAGGCAAAGATTATTGCCTCTTTTCTACTTTGTTATATCCCCAGTGCCAAAACTACGGCTGGTATGTATCAAGTATTTGCTAAAAATCCCAGAACTTTTATTGAATGAATTAATAAATCTGAAAATAAAATTCTATAAACAGAATAATGACAAAAATATTTTATAGATGAGAATGATACTTGAATATTCGAATTTTATGATAGTAACTATTGCATTTCCATGTCCCGTCCCTATTCAAGTCATACGCATTGCCAGTCAGTATACTGCAAATTTTTAGGTATTTCCTTGATACATTTGAGTGATTTATTTTTGCCGGTGGAGTGTTTTCAAAAATTAGGTACAACGTACAATGTGATAAAGGGAACTAAGTAAATTCTGAGCAAGCAAAGATAAAGGGGATACAAACTTTAATGATTTTTAATTTAAAACTGACTATATGCAGAGAGAACACCTGGCTAGGTTCTGTTTTACAAAAGGGTTTAAGTAACAAATTAAAAATCAGCATTTCCTTCTTTAAGTGACTAAAAACCTAAGTATAACAAAATGTCTACATTCATTCAAATGCAAGATTTATAGAGAAACTTACAGTCAATATAGAATATACATACTGTAAATATTTAAAAATATACCACTTCCATCTCCAACCCCCCTGGCCTGTTAGGAACCTGGCTCAGAGCCCCTCTGGCCCCTAGGAAATGGGGTAGGGGGCCCTACACAGCAGGCAAGATGAGCAAGCAAAGCTTCATCTGTATTTCTAGCCGCTCCCCATTCGCATCACTGCCTGAGCTTCCATGAAACCATTCCCCGGTGCCAAAAAGTTTGGGGACCACTGGATACTGTATTAGAGTGCAGGCTGGCACACAGAAAGGACTACACAGCTTTCTATGATAACAGATGGCATCTTTCACAGGAAATAAGTTACCTGGCAAAAGAAAAGCTAAGAAGCAAGAAGCCAAGAAGTGAAGAGATTATCAACCAAAGGGAGGTGGAGTAACTGGAGGTCAGGACCATCTAGCGGGAACTGAGAGCACAGAGGGATGGTCAGTCTTATGAAGTTGAGTCCATAGTAGAGATATGGCCCCTGCTGCCACCTGAGATGCCAAGGGAAGGAGAAAGGTGGGAAGAGACAGCCTGTATTCTCCACTCATCTTACCTTCCAGTCTTCCACTAGCGTCTCCCATTGGCTTAACTTCCCCAGAAATAAGAGGCCAAGGGAATCCTGGTAAATATTCTCTGCAATACAGAGCACAGCAGAAGGGGACCAGGAAAGGACTGACAAATAGACATAGATTCTTAATTGTCAAGTGAGCAGAGTTCAGAGGCGATCTGGAACAGAGGGTTTTTTTTTTTTTTTTGAAATTTAGCAAACAAAAGATTCTCATCCACTAAAAAGTCAGGAAACAAAGCTATGCAGGAGGAGTAAACAGGTGAAGAGGCAGGAAGATGCAAGTCACATGTGGGGCTAAGCAGATGAGCTTCACATGCGTAGAAACACAGTGTGATGGAGAATGGAAGAGAAGTTCAGCAAGAAGCAGAATAGTGAGGACAAAGATGGTGCAGTGACTTTTTGCCAGTTTGTTCTTATATCTACTTGCTTCCTACTATCAGATAACTATTAGTTCAGAAAACAAAAAAATCATTCAGATGATTAATTTGTCAACCCTAAGTAACCTAAAATTGATATCCTTTAGATTTATCAATTCCTCAGCATATATTATCCTAATCTAATAAATATAACTCTCCAAATGTAGAATATTTTAATCTTCAAAACAACAATCAGGACCTCTTATTACAGGGAACTTTTATGTTAAGTGTGATACACTAGGGAGTCATGTTATCAATGTCAAATTTCATTCATTTGGAGAAGTTTTAGCAAAGCAAGATGTTAGTAGCACCATGTGGCACTACTTTGTCGAAGGACATTACCTAAACTCTAATCACCTGCTGCCTCATCTTTTCTGGATCTTAAAACTGGTAAGAAGATAGTCTGAATATTAAAAATTGTTCTCTGTACTACTGGAAATAGCCCACTGTCCTGGGGCTGGTGTACCTGGGCTTGAAGTTGGACCCTGTGATTTATGATTGGTGGTCAGATTTTTCTGACCATGACCAAGAGGATCTAATATGATAGGCTTGCCATGATTCCTGGTTTTCATCCCAATTTTTCACTGGTGTGCTAACTGGTTTAAATTAATATGAAATGTAAAATCCTCTTCTCCCAGCCTTATGTCCCATATCTTCACCATTCAGAATTTATCCTTGAAAACAGATGTGTGAAGCTCTCCACACATAGTACGCCTCTGTGTTTTATCTCCTTGTTCCACTTACTCCAACTCTTTCTTGCCTGGCAAGCATCTATGAATAACTCTTCATCCAAATTACATACTATTTTGCTTCCCTGAACACATGATTTAAGTTCAGTCCTTCGTGCCACAATAGTAACCTCTGTTAGCCTTTGTCACCTGTGTTAAAACTCACCTCCCTAGTATTATAATAGTTTCATTGTCAATCCCTACCTGTCTTTAGAGTTCCCCAAGGGCTTGGACTATGCCACATTGCCTTTACATCTTAATGTCAAAGGCTATGTGTTAAATTCTCAATAAACATTTGTTGGATTTGACTGAGTCTGGTCTTGATTTCTAGCTCTACCAGTAAAAATGTAGGAATCCTTATTTGACTACACGTCAGGCATCAAGTTATAACAATGTCTCAAGATTCTTCCTGCTCTTAAGGTCAGATCTAGGTTAGGGAGATCTACCTAAATTATACCTGAATTCTCCACATGCTCTTGAGCTTTGAAAAAATGGATTTATAATTTTATTGGAGAAAGAGAAAGGCAATAAGGAATTGGTGTGGTGGGGGTGTCTGCCTAACCATTATATTAGTTTCTGACCTTTGACACCTTAGTTTCAATCTTGCCAATGTTCCACCAAGAAATATTTAGTATATTTTACAGCCAAAGCTATATTCTTTCTTAAAATTTACTTTTTATTAAATTGACAAATAATTATACATATTTATGGGGTACAAAGTGATTTTATGATTTATGAATATGATGTAGAATAAGTAAAGCCAATTAACATGCTATCACCTCAAATTCTTATCATTTTCTGTGGTGAGAACATTTGAAATTCCTTTCTTAGTGATTTTGAAACATAATACATCATTATTCACTATATTCACCACTCTATGCAATAGATCTCACAAAGAAACTTATTCTGTCTGTCTGAGACTTTGTACCCTTTGACCATCACCTTCCCGTTTCTACCATCCCCCAACCTCTGTAACCTTCTACTCTCTGCTTCTCTGAGTTCGATTGTTTTAGATTCAATATATGTGAACATATGGTATTTGTCTTTCCATACCTGGATTACTTCAGTTAGCATAGTGTCCTTCAAGTTCATCATTGTTTTGTATTAATAAATGAAAAAAAATCCTTCTTTTTTATGGCTGAATAGTATTCCATGGTGTATGTGTACCACAATGTCTTTATCAATTCATCTGTTGATACTTCCATTGATTCCATAACTTGGCTATTTTGAATAATGCTGCAGTGAACATGGTAGTGCTTATAAGAATCCAAATTACTCAAATACTAATGAAATGCACGACTTGATTACTATAAATACATAAAGCCTCAAGTTTGAAGGAATATTGACGATCAACTAAATCAACCAGATGTCCGCTGTCAAAACTTAATGTGCAATAATAAAGTGGCCATTTTGTGGACGTTGGACCTCTGGTTATAACTACAGCTGATCTTTATCGAATTCTTACAATGACCACATCCTGTTCTAAGCACTTTACGTGTATGAATTCATGTAATCCTCTAACAATCCTGTAAGATAGAGACTAATAGTATTTCCATTATGTAGGAATGAGCCCCTGAAAGGGTTGGGTAAACCCCCCAGGGATACAGAGCTCATAAGTCCTAAATCTATGATTCATACAAATAGCCTGGATCTAGAACCAGAGGTCCTGGTTTTTAGGCTGTGGGTCTTCCTGCTAAATTCCAGTAACATGGTATACTTCTTTCAGTAACTTTTGCAATAGGAACTCAGTCATTTAACATAAATTTATCATATGCCACCTGTATATCAGGCCCTATGCTAGGTTCTGGGACTTTAATCTAAGACGAGATATACTCTCGTCTGTCAGGGAACTTACAGTGTTATGAGGAAAAAGAGCAAGTAAATTAAAGTGTGATCCATGGTGCTCAAGGAAATGTTTGGTGAGTAGATTAATAACTGTCATGAGTGGCAATGTAAGACTTCAGGTGCTGGTTGTCAGGAAAAACTTTCTGGAAATTAGCTAGATGAACACAATAACTGAATGCGTTTTCTATAAAGAGGTAATAATATGAGAGAAAGTCTATAAATATGAGACAAACTCTCACACTCCAGGATAAAGTCACCATATGAGGAAGTAATAAAAACAAATGGAACAGAGTCTGAGACGAGGCTAGAAACAAGTCTGGGGGCTCAGTGTGAAGGGCTTTGGATGTTCAGCTATGAACTGTGAACTATAGCATGACAGTCTTGAGAACCACTTATGGTTTGAAAGTCAGCTAGTGACATGATCAAAATGACATTTTAGAAAGGTCACTCTAACAACCGTGAGGAGGGTAGATTAAAGGGTCCAGACTGCATAGAACAAGAGCTGCTGCAGCAAAGTAGAAGAAAAAGGGAAGGGACTGTGGAAAGGAAAGGAGAGGATGAGCTTGGATGTATTAGGCAGGTTTACTCAGTCAGACTCTCTGTGTTCACATAATATATTGTGTATTTTCATAGCATTGCATCTGCATTATCATGTAATTTCTTTTTTGTGCATCTTTCTTCTGTAATAGTACATAATATGCTCTTAATAAATGGTTTTTGGAATAAAGGAAAGAATACCTTGATGACTGAGTAGATGGGGGAGGAGGAAACAGGAGGAAATACAAAATGACTCTCACCGTTTCTGGCCATATTCTCAGATGGGCAAAGGAAGAGAAAGAGGTTCCAATGGAAGGATGATGTGATGGTTTGGATATGGTTTGTCTGTCCCCATCAAAGCTCATGTTGAAAGTTGATCCCTAGTGTGGCAGTGTAGGGAAGTGGAGTCTAGTGGGAGGTGTTTGCCTATGGGGCGGATCCTTCACGAAGGGGTTGGTGCTTGCTGTTCTCGCCGCAGTGAGTGTGTGTGTTCTCAGTCTCTTGAGACTGGATTAGTTTTGGGAGAATGGATTGGTTCCCAAGGAGTGGCTTGTTATAAAGCCAGGATGCCCTTAAGGTCTCTCTTTCTTCACATGTGCCCATTTCCCCTTTGACCTCTTTTGCCATGTTCTGACACAGCCAGAAAGCCCTCACCAGAAGCCAAGCAGATGCTCATGCCTTACTTCTTGTACAGCCTGCAGAACCATGAGCTAGACAAACTTCTTTTCTTTATAAATTACTCACACTCAAACACTCCTTTATAACAACACAAAACAGACAGATAGATGAAGAGTTCAGTGCAGGCAGTTGCATGAGATTTAGACGTGTAGAGATAGCTACAAGTCAGTTTGATGCAGAGAGTGGTGTTCAGAATATTTCTGGCCTGAAAATTGAGAGTCATCAGTGCATGTGTGATAGTTGAAGCTTTGAATTTGGATAAGATCCTTTAGAGAGAGTAGTGTGTGTATGTGTGTGTGTGTGTGTACATGTACATATACATTATAAATGTAATATAAAGTAATATAAAACTAATAGGGAGAATACGATATAGTGGAGAAATAAGCACACAGAAAGAAAATGGAACAGAAAAAACAGAGAAAGGAGAAATTCTAGCGGAGGAGAGTCACAGAAGCCCAGAAGAAAGAGGGTTTCAGGAAGGGATGAGTATTCAGTAGTGACAATTGCCATAGAGAGATGAAGCGAGATAAGCACAGAGAATGTTTCATTGGATCTGGTAATACTGAGGGCAATGAAGATATCAGTAAAAGTGGATTCAGTGAGGTGATGGAATAAAAGGCCAGAATAAAGTGGGCTAAAAGATGAAGGGGATACGAGGAAGTGAAAATAACAACTGTAACGTGGTTTTTCAAGAAATCTCAAGACATTTACCTAAAAATGAATCAACAAATGGTGATCAAGAATGGCATTATTTAAGACAGGAAGGGCTTGAACTTCTCTAGTGGCTGAATTGTTCGAGGATAAGGTGATAAAACAAGAGAATAATTTTAAAAAATAGAATAATGGCAACTAAATCACTAAAAAGATGGGCCAGGGAGTCTAAAGCACATAGGGTAGAAGGTAAAGATCAGATGGGAAATAGAATTTTTCCAGGAGGAGTATAAGGAAAAGGGGGATAAAAAAAATTAATTAACAAAAGGGAAAAGGGTGCAGAGAATAAAAGAAGGGCATAGGAGATTTGAATCAGACAGTGAGATGTTCATGTTTAAATTCTAACAGTGAATCTAAGTAAGGTACTAAAAAAGAGTGATATATTAACCAAATATATTTTTTAGTATGTGTCAGCTCAATGATAGGTGTAAGAAATATCTAGAGTGTAATCTTGGAAATACATTTCTGAACTGCAGCAGAGGAGAAAGAAGATGGAACTAAGAAGAGCAAGGAAGCGAAAGGCTACCAGCTGGATTACTCAGCAATGAGTGTGTTAAAGTCACGCTGGCTCCCTGTGAAACAAATACTAAAATTCTCAGCACCTGGAAGAGATACCCCAAAGGCAGGAACATGGATGGACAGAGAGCTGTGTAGTTAGATGACAGCAGCCTGAAAGAAGTGCTTCATGGGGCATTGAAGAGTAACTGTTTGGAAATGGCCCTGAAGGTTAAGAAGGTAAACTCCAGTCTTGGCCCTGCAGTACAAGAACACGGGAGAATGGACCCCTGCCACTGGTGAGAGAAGCAGGGGAGGAATTTGCTTCAAGGGAACGTCACATATTTAATAAGACGAGAAAGCTAATAGAGAACTGAGTGAAGAGTACGGTGCTATTTGGTACGTTGTTAATAATGGGTTGGGGTTTCTGGAGAAGAGAGTTGAAAGTGTTGGCCAAAGAGTGGAGGACACTTAGGAGAGTGATAGAAACACCAAAATTGTGGAGCTAAGAGGATAATAGAGCACACCTAAAACAAGTAACTGAGGGGTTCACATTTGGGGCTGAGGCAGAACTTAACAAAGGATAGGAAGCATGGTGATATTATTGAAATCACATGTTCACCCAGAAGTTGCGTGAAAAGATTTTTCTAGCCAAAAGCTCAGAACATAACCAAAGCCAATTATAGTATGCTTTTTGTGTTCCAGTAAATAATCTGATATTTTTTTCTTGAGACAATCTATCCATCTACCCTTGGGTAACTCTGATTGCTAGAAGGAACTTTCCATTGATTTAAGATACCTCCTCACCCTGGGAGGCCAAGGTGGGTGGATCGCTCAAGGTCAGGAGTTTGAAACCAGCCTGAGCAAGAGCGAGACCCCATCTCTACTAAAAATAGAAAGAAATTAATTGGCCAACTAAAAATATATATAGAAAAAATTAGCTGGGCTTGGTGGCGCATGCCTGTAGTCCCAGCTACTCGGAAGGCTGAGGCAGGAGGATTGGGATTGCTTGAGCCCAGGAGTTTGAGGTTGCTGTGAGCTAGGCTGATGCCACGGCACTCTAGCCGGGGCAACAGAGTGAGACTCTGTCTCAAAA
>CAUYRT010044712.1:0-17458 GCA_963574885.1 Lepilemur ruficaudatus | reverse complement strand
TATGTATACCATGGAGTACTACTCAGCTATAAGAAACAATGGTGATATAGCACCTCTTGTATTTTCCTGGATAGAGCTGAAACCCATTCTACTAAGTGAAGTATCCCAAGAATGCATAAACAAGCACCACATGTACTCACCAGCAAACTGGTTTCACTGATCAACACCTAAGTGGACATATAGGAATAACATTTATTGGGTGTCGGGCAGACGGGAGCAGGGAGGAGGGGATGGTATATACATACATAATGAGTGTGATGTGCACCATCTGGGGGATGGACATGCTTGAAGCTCTGACTCTGGGGGGACAGGTGGGGCAAGGCAACACATGTAACCTAAACATTTGTACCCCCATAGTATGCTGAAATAATAAAAAAAAATCAACTGTGCCACAATAAAAAGCAACTCTAGCATCTCTGTGGCTTAACACAACAATAGTTTATTTCTAATTCACCCAAAGTCTGTGGTTAGTCCAGGCAACTATCCTCTATGTTGCATCATTTTGTAGCAACACCATTTGGAAGAAGTGGCTCCCTAGGTCATTATGGCAAAGGAGAAGGACTCTAGAGTTGAGCACTGGCAATTAAACATGAAAGTGAGATATGTCACTTTTGCTCACATTTCTTTGTCCATAATTAGTAACATGGCTATGCCTAACTATAAGGGAGTGAGGAATTTTAGGCCCTTGTGTAAAGGAACTAGAGGAGAAGCGAATATTGGAGAAATTTTTTTTTTGTTTTGAGACCGAGTCTTACTCTGTTGCCTGGGCTAGAGTGAGTGCCGTGGCATCAGCCTAGCTCACAGCAACCTCAAACTCCTGGGCTCAGGCAATCCTTCTGTCTCGGCCTCCTGAGTAGCTGGGACTACAGGCATGCGCCACCATGCTTGGCTAATTTTTTCTATATATTTTAGTTGGCCAATTAATTTCTTTCTATTTTTGGTAGAGACAGGGTCTTGCTCTTGCTCAGGCTGGTCTTGAACTCCTGAACTCAAACAACATGCCTACCTCGGCCTCCCAGAGTGCTAGGATTACAGGCATGAGCCACTGCGCCCGGCCCAATATTGGAGAAAATTGAGAATGCCATAAAGGAATAATCAGACTTATCCTACGAGGTTGTGAAAGTTAAATGAGATAATATATGTACAATTGATGACATCAGGTGGGCACCCCCTAAATGTTACCTGAAGTTTAGGTAGCAGGGAAAGGTAGAAGCAGAGACTGGACAGCCATGTTTGAAGTTCTGAGAATCCAGGAAGGGTAACACAAGTGACCTGGGTGCCCAGGTATCTCACAGAAGGTAGGAAAGAGATAGGCAGACAGTCTCTGCTTTGTTCATCTTATCAGCCCCAGTCCCCCCTGCAGGCCATACATCACGTCCTGTTACGTGCATATGCTTCCTAACCCTTGGTTAGGAAGGGTTGATGGTGAGGGGGGGAACAAAGAAATCTGTTAATGTGCTCTCCGTGCCCAGCACTGTTCTCATTGGCACAGCCATTTTCTTATCTAATCCTTCTAATGACACTGTTAAAAAAAAAAGTGATGTTTCCCTTCATTTTGCAGATGAGGAAGCTGACTCTTCCAGCCAAGTCGCCTTCCCGTGTTCTGACCTGTAAGAGCTGTTAAGTGTTGGAGCTGGGTTTCAACTCCGGTATGTCTGACTCCAAAGCTTTTTATCTTCCTACCACTCCCGGCCGGGCTGCCTCTTTCCCTACGTCATCCTTAGCCTAGTGCCTGGCACACACCAGTCGATGTTTGTTGGAGGGAGGTTGCACAGTCAAACTTGGCAGCCTCAGTTCTGGAAGGAATAAACTTTTTAGTTCCAACTGGGATCACCCAGACAGGAGACGGTCATGGATGTGTTTGGTTTGGTGAGAAAACCTGACTGGATCATGGAGCTCGTTAGCCAGAGTTTTGCATGTCTAATGACTTTTCTCAGATTGGAAAACAGGGGCTCCAGGAAGAAGTATGTGCAAAAGCCTGGAATAAAACCTAGACCTCTTGATCTGATATTTGAAGCTACTTTTGCCAAACCTTTTTGTTACACAGCTTCCTTCTTGGGTCAAATGGAACTCAAAGCCTGTGCTACCTGTTTACCACTCCTTGCCTCAATAGGTGACTTATTTTGTCATTGGCACCAGAGATATTTGTGGCTCCCTCCTTCTTAGTCTTCAGGTCTCTCTTTAAATGTTGTTTTGACAGAAAGGCATTTCCTCACCACCCTGCCCCCTTTCTAAGTGGGTATTTTTTCTCAGAGGCTGAACAGCATAGTAGTTAATAGCCTAGTGGTCTGCCTTTGGGCTCAGCCCTGACATTACTAGCTTTGAATTGTCTGTAAGCTACTTAGAATCATCTGTTCCTTAATTTGCTCATCTGTAAAATGGGGATGCAGTAGTACATATTTCATAGGGTTATAGAGTTGGTAAGGATTAAATGAATTGATGCAAATTTCTTGAATCATTTGGTGGTCCTTGGAATGCTCAGTAAACATTAGCTGTAATTATTAACATGGTATCTTGTTTATCTCTGTTCTAATGTTTACCAAAGGTTATTAGTTCATTGGTTTAGTTAATTATCCCTCCATCACTAGAAAGTAAGTGCCACGTAGCAGACCTTGGCTATCATATTTATCATGGCATCCTCAGTAACTGGCAAAACAGCTGACCTCGTATGTGCTGAGTAAATGTTTGCTGAATGAATAACTGAATAACACATGCAAGAAACCACAAGAAGCATAGCTATAAAGATGAGATATTGTCCCTACTCTTTAGAAACTTATAGTTTAGCAAGGAAATAAGATAAGTAAAAACAAAACAAAACAAAAAACACCTCAATATTGGGGAGAATGTAATTGGTGTTTGTGATGGTTAATTTTGGGTGTCAACTTGACTGGATTAAGGAATACCTAGAGAACTGATAAAGTATTTTTTTGGGGGGTGTGTCTGTCAGGGCTTTTCTAGAGAAGACTGGTGAGTGAGTCAGTGGAATGAATGGGGAAGGTGTGCCTTCAATGTGGGTGGGCACCATCCAATTGCCTGGGGGACCAGATAGTACAAAAAGGCGGAGGAAAGGCAAATTCATTCTCTTTCTCCTGGAGCTAGGACAACCTTCTTCTCCTGCCCGTGGACATTAGCGCTACAGGCTCTCTAACTTTTGAACACTGGGAGCTGCACCAGGAGCTCCCCAGGTTCTCAGGCCTTGAGACTTGGACTGGGAGTCACACCATCAGCTGCCCTGGTTCTGATGCCTTTGGTCTGGCACTGAGCCACCCTACCAACACACCTGGGTCTCCAGCTGCACACGGCCTGTCCTGAGACTACTCAGCCTCTATAATCGTGTGAGTCAATTGCTGTAGTAAATCTCCTCTCATCTATCTATCTATCTATTCATCTATCTATCCATCCATCTATCCATCTATCTATCTATCTTACTGGTTCTGTCTCTCTGGAGAGCCCTGACTTATAAAGGTTGAGTATCCCTTATCTGAAATGTTTGAAACCAGAAGTATTTCAGGTTTTGAATTTTTGAACATCTGCATATACATAATGACACATCTTGGGGGTGGGCCCCTGTCTAATCAAAAAATTCATTTGTCTTTTTTGTGCACCTTATATGTATAGCCTAAAGGTACTTTTTTATAAGATATACGAATTTAGTCTTTCATATACAAAAGTTTTGATTACGTTTTGACCGTGGTCCACCACATGAGGTCAGCTGTGGAATTTTCCCCTTGTGATATCATGTCACTGTGCAAAACACAGTGCACATCCAGGAAAAAGACACAGTTGCACTTTGCTCTGGCTAAGAAGAACCTGTCTCTCCACGCAGGGGTTAGCGGCTTTGGATCTCACCACAGTTTGAATCTTTTTCTCTTGTCTACAGTCTGATGTCCTTGAGACTATCTACTTTCTTTATGTCATGGAGCTCTTGGCCCATTTTTATTTGAATGTTCACTTTATCTTCCAAAATTATGGATAAGAAAGACATTTAGAACCACAGGTCTGTGTTAGAAAAAAATAAGACAACAAACTAGCTTTATTTTCTGAGGTTCCTTGGCTGGTTGTTTTTCAAAACATAGGGCTTCACGTGATGTCTAATCCCAAATTGCTAGAATGGTTAAAAATAACAGACCTTTTTAAAGGTTGCTATGCTTGAGAAACTCTTAGGGGGTTCCAAATTCTTTATAAGTCTATGAAGAGGCCCCACATGTAGAAAACAATAGGCTGTCTGTGTCTTGCTCTGCATCCTGCTGTCTGTGCATCCGGGAGCAGATCTGGGGTGGTGTTGCCACACAAGAGAGGGCACTGTTTGTACCTGCAGTTGGCAGGTAAAGGTGGAGGCACCCAGCGAGGCTGATGCCGTTTGTCCTTTGGTTCTTTCTTTACTCGGTTGCCTTGACAACTGCCATGGAAGGTGAAACTTCTGGAACATGTAAAGCTTAGAAACCTCTCATTGAGATTGTTCGTGGGTCTCTGGCTAAGCCTCCTCTTTTAAAAGAGTAGCTTCATTTTTCTTTACAGTAGTGTGGAGATGTCCTATGTCTGTCCCAGTGCAAAAATCATCTTTTTTCACAGCAGGTGGGGCAGAATTTCCATCCTGCTAAGAGATCTCTAGAGGGAGCAGGTACCCCAGGGAGTCTCTGAAATCACAAGCATTTAGAGGAAAATTGAAGCTCTGTGGAATTTTAATCTGCCTTCCCTAAAAAGGCACATAGATTTAAATCATTGCTCCATTAAGTCTTTTGTATTCCCTAGTTGGTACTTTCTGTGTTTCCCCTTTCCGTTCTTTTTTTTTTTTTTTTTTTTTAGCTTCCCTGCTTTTCTGTTACAGCTCTCTTCTCATGAGTTCCTATGACTCATGACCAGCTGACAGAGTTTCTTGCTTTGACTCCACAGAGATTAGCTTCTGTCCCAGCAGGTGTGGCCCAGCCATCTCAGGGAGATCTGCCAAAGGGACTAAGGGAAGCTTTGCTACCTAGGACTCTTGTCTGGAAGATGCTTCCTTTCTAGAGCAAGTCCCTACTATCATAGAGAAGTTACACAGCGTTCTGAGGCCCTGATTTCTATGTCTGCTCCATTTATATTAAAGTGGCCTGAAAGGATTTCCCATCAAAGTAAAAATTCTGAGATGAAAAGGGATACCATAACTCTGGAGGAGGGAGGAAGAGTCCAGGCTCCAGCATCATGTTCTTCCAGGATTCCAGGCAAAGGTAGGTGGCTGGCAAAAACCATTGAATTTGAGATGAATGCCTGGTCTTTGTAGAAAGCATTGCTAAACATACAGACGGCACTCTAGGGGATATTTAATACAATTGTTTCCATACATATATGGAAACTAAGTCCTGGAGCAGGGAAAAGCATACCCAAAGCCAAGTAGAAAATTGGCATATCCAAGACTAACCTAGATCTCCTGAAATTCCAGCTAGTGTTTATTCTGCTTATTCTGAACATTAATGTATTTCTCTGGAAAGAAGATCACTGTGTTAATGAAACAATTTAAATGGACATTATAGAACTGCTTTGGTAGGTTCAGCACCATTAAACATTCTTCATTAAAGAAAAGGAACTTACAAAGTCTTTGGAAGAGGACAATGTATTGAATAACAATTCACGTGAACCTTATTCTCTATGGAACAACAGAGAATTTGTTCATTTTTTTCATCAAATATTCAATAAATATTATAAAGTGAACAGGGCACTGGACGATAGAGAGATGAACAAGATAATGGCTTCACTATTCCAGAAGCTTATGAAGAATTTTGTACAGGAGATAATATTTGACTTGGATATTGAAAAAGGGGTTTGAAGTGGAGCTAGTCTCAGTAAATATTTGGAAGTACAAGAGGCACAAGGACTGTTTGGGAATAGCAAGTATCCAGTTTTTTTGGAACACAAGCTTCTTATAGGGAAGCAATGGCATATAAAGCTAGATTGCAGTGGTTTTGTATTCTTCTATTAGTAAGTTCATAGGCCTGGTCAATTAAGTAGGCATAGATGTAACCTAGCTTAACTTTTGCAAGGCTTTTTAACTCATCTTTTAGGTACTCCTCATCCATAAATTGTAAAACAAATTCTAAGCCAAGCAATTATTAGGTGGGCAAAGAATAAACTATAGGATTAAGTTGATCACTGTCTAGCAGTGTAAATTTAATAAGCATTATTTCCTGGAAAATGGAAGAGGAGGGAGTCAGCAAACTATACCCTGAGGGCCAAATCTAAGCCATCACTTCTTTTTGTAGAAAAAGTTCTTATAGAGCTTGATGAATAAGTTTACAGTGCAGTCTGTGTGAGATGGCTTGCTGACTTTTTGCTCCAATAAAAAATCTTGGTGGACTGGAACAGTATCCTCAGCAAATGAATGAAATTCAATGAAGATGAGAATAGGGTATTAAATCTAGAAGGGAAAAAATTAACTATACAAATGAATATCAAAGGACAAATTTTGTATATAAGTGATACAGAAAAAAGTTGAAGTAGTTACTAAAGCAAGGTAGTCTTATAGATAAGCAAGAGCTATCAGAGTGTAACAACAATTATAATAACATTAGTTAACATGTGTTAAGAGCTTACTTGTACCTGGTAATACTTTAATGCTTCACATGTGTTATCTCAGTTAATCCTGACAAAAATGTGATTATTAGGCATATTTTAGACCTGAAGATACTGAGACTGAGCTAAAGTAATTGTCCAAGGTCACACAGCAACTGGGTGATAGATCCAAGACTTGAACTTGGCCAGGATAATTCCAGAAGACATGCTTTTAGCCAATATGTAATATTGCTGCTCTATAATAAATCCCTATTGTTTATCAAACAGGCATGAACTTATGAGAAGAACTGTAACGAGAGTAATTAATCTGCCAATAGAGGCAAAATGCACAGGACAGACTGTGTGTCTTTAGAAATTGTTCCAATTTACTAAATTCTTAAAAATAAGACATTTGGTATACTGAATTTTGGGGATTGGTAGATGGGAGGAGAAAATCTAATTAATTAAGAAAATTCCCCACTTATTCAACAAGGTGATAGCCCTGATGGGATAAGCAGAAAGGAACCCGGTCTGCTTTCTGCAAAACTTCAGGGCCGCAGAGAACACTTACTGCGGAAGCACTCCTTAACTGTGCCTTCCACTCTCTCCCCAAGTAGACAATAGTGTGGGATTCATCTGGAGATTATTCAAGTTGAGGTAAGTGGGTCTGTGTCTCTGTCCTTGGTCGGGTTCCCTGGGAAGCGGACTCCGAGATGGAGATCTGCTTGCAGCAGATTTATTGGGGAGTGCTGTCGGGCTCAACAGCTGTAAGACGGTGAGGGAGGAAGGAGTAGGCAAATGGAGAAGTGGAAGTACCATGAGACCTCAGCCCACCTCACAGGGAACTTGCACTGGGATGACCCTTCAGAGGAGTCCTGAATCGAGGCAAGAGGGCTGGACTTCTGTACTCCCACACTGATCGAGCAGTGGATACATGCTGTTCCCAGGAAGGGGCGTCACTTTGGCCAAGGAGAATTCCCAAAGAGGGGCTCAGCTGTCAGCCACAAGCAGCTGGCTCTCCTGGAGGCAAGGTCTCAGTGCCTCGGCCTGAGGAGAATCTAGGAGGCATATGGCAGCATCCACCACAGTATCTTACTCGTGTTATTTTCCCCTGCAAAGCCCAGGTTAGAAACTTCAGGGAGGCATCAGTGAAGAGTACTTTAATTCACCTCATAAATACTGTGTTCCAAAGTTCCATTTAAATAAGAGAATATACAAGTTTATGATTCTACAGCCTCGTGAGATGCTTGTGGCCTCCCATGGTTTTCCATCTTTCAGTCTGTTCTTCTGTCTTTTGTTCTTGGGGTGTGGGCAAAGCATGTCAAAGGAATGGTTGGGGAATGAGATGGGGTGAGATGATTTATTTAATGATGTTACATGTTCCAGAAGGTTCCTGTGTTGGGTGTGAAGTTGAGGTCAATCTCCAAAGTCCCACCCATTACCCTTATTAGACTTGGATTTGAGGTTTCCCCAGAAATGCATTTTACATTGAAGTGGGCTAATTGCCATCTCTGCCTGGGGGGATTCAGTGTGGGTGTGTAAGAGCCTGAGGTTGGGGAAAATGAACTAAACAGATTTTCAAGATTTCTTGATTTTTATCATTCTCAAAATTTACCTTAAGGCTAACTCTTGAACATAGTTTTAAAAAATTAATTTTCTTGCCTGGATTTTTCCCTCCATGATGTCCTCGTCCTCAATCAGTTTGACCTCTACTGAATCTGACTCGCTGGAACATACAGCATGTTTTAATTGGGTAGATCATCAGATCTGCAAAGCTAAGGTGTGTAACCTGCCATGGCATATGTGCTGGGAAGATCATTCACCTACACAGAGTTCATGACAGGAGAACGTAGTCTCTCAGAGACTTTGTTTGGACAATGAAAGAGCAGTATCTGTGAGTACAATCATGTGTCGCTTAATGATGGGGATACATTCTGAGAAATGTGTCATTGGGCAATTTCGTTGTTGTGTGAACATCATAGAGTGTAATTACACAAACCTAGATGGTATAGCGTACTACACACTGAGGCTATGTGGTATAGTTTATTGCTCTTAGGCTACAAACCTGTACAGTGTGTTATTGTACCAAATACTGCAGGCAATTGCAGCACAATGGTGAGTTTTTCTGAACATGTCTCCACATAGCAAAGACACAGTAAAAATACAATATAAAGGATAAAAAATGTTATACCTACATAGGGCACTTACCGTGAATGGAGCTTGCAAGAGTGGAAGTTGCTCTGGGTGAGTCAGTGAGACAGCTGTGGGTGAATGTCAAGGCCTAGGACATTACTGTACGCTACTGTAGGCTTTATAAACACTGTACACTTAGGCTATACTAAATTTATAAAAATTTTTTGCGTTAATAAATTAACCTTAGCTTATTGTAAATTTTTTAGTTTATAAACTTTCTAATTTTCTTTAACTTTTGACTCTTTTTAAATAACACTTAGCTTAATACACAAATACATTGTACAGCTGTATAAAAATATTTTCTTTCTTTCTATCCTTATTCTATAAGATTTTTTCTATTTTTAAAATTTTTATTTTTTACTTTTTAAAGTTTTTTGTTGAGAACTAAGACACAAACACTCACATTAGCCTAGCCCTATACAGAGTCAGGGTCATCAATATCACTGTCTTCTACCTCCACATCTTCTCCCCCTGAAAGGTCTTCAGGGGCAGTAACATGCATAGAGCTGTCATCCCTATGGGAATAATGCTTTCTTCTGGAATACTTCAATGCTTCCTGAAGGACCTGCCTGAGGCTGTTTTACAGTTACTTTTTAAAAATGTAGATAGCAATATACTCTAAAATAATAATAAAAAGCATAGTATAGTAAATACATAAACCAGTAATATAGTCGTTAATTATCATTTTCAAGTATTATGAGCTGTACACAATTGTACGTGCTATACTTTTACAGGACTGGCAGTGCAGTAGGCTTGTTTCACCAACATCACCACGAACGTGTGAGTAATGCTCTGCGCTACGATGTTAGGACGGCTACAACGGTACAAGGCAACAAGAATCGTTCAGCTCCATTATAATCTTTTGGGACCACCGGGGTGCATGTGGCCCTTTGTTGACTAGACTGTTGCGTTATGCGGCACATGACTGTGCTTAGGCTTCCTCGGGATGGCGGGGGGGTGTTTGGGGAGTTATTTAAAAGGGTTCACAGATAAGACAAATGGATTAGGGGCAGGAAATAAAGTATTGAATACAACTGTAATTCAGCTAGAAAAGAGTATTAGGCAGAGGAAATTGGCTAGAATTTTGGAGCTAACCTTTAATTTTCTCAGAAAAAACAAAAGCTTAAGATTAGCTACATAACATCATATTTAGGATCAACCATTTTTTTTTCTTGCTATTCTGGGCAATTTCACATACATGAACTCAGTTAACTATCAGCAAACTTTCGAGTTAGATACTGCTTGCCTTATTTATATACAAGGAAACTTGAGACTCACAGAGGTTTTGAGTGATTTGTCCAGGAAAGCCTGGATTTCTGCTAAGTCTGTGCATGGCTCTGCATATTACCTGAGTAAAAGATTGTTTAGATCTCGATTCCAGAAGGCCGCAGAAGGATCCAGAGATTTATAAAAAAATAAGTACATACTTTAAGACATTCATTCATGATTAACGTGGCATTAGTTGCCCATTAAAGTCTTGATCATTTACTGTCTGGCGAGATCATAGCAGAAATTTCACTTCATTAGGTCACTTACTCTAAAGATCATTTTTAATTCACATGCAGATCTTGGGAAAAGACTAAGTCAAACATGGTAAAATGATCTAAAAAAATTTACAATTAAGTAAAAAGTATGACAATTCAAACATAAATGGTGCTAAGTAGAATTTTTTTTTCATGGTTGTTGTAATGGAAATGAGTAGATTTTGGGGGCAGAAGACTCAGGTTTAGGACCCTTTCGATGCTCATATATGATAGAAAGTAATGGAAAGAGTGGTAGCCTAAATCTGAACTAATTCCACTATCTGCAATAGCTTTCTACCTCCTTGAAATTCTAGGTCCCATTTGTCTTAGCCTGATAATTTTCACTGTATCTGAAGTTGGAGTAATGTGAGCTAGCTCAGATCTCTACTTTATTACCATGGTGGATGCTGTCATCCTATAGAACTACAGGTTTTGGGTTTTCTCATCTTATAATGTTGACCTTTCCTATATCCCTGGTTATTGTAAGCCCCAAATGACAAAGTAGATAAAAATTCATTGAAAGCTTAAACTACTATGCAAATATTAATGTATCATTAAAGTGTCTTCAACCAATTGGAACTTACAATGCTACTTCACACACACTGACATCATGGACATATTAGATTTACTTTTGCTTAGTAATTAGCTCTAATTTTTGGCAAGTTTCATAAGACAGAACCTGTAAAACTGCCAAAGTCCAGAAATAAAGCCCTCTTAGAGGAGGTTTCAATTGTTCACATGAAAGATATTTTATATCTTGTGGGGCCATGAGTCAATGCTTACATGATCTCATTGTGCACAGGGGCCAGTGTGGCCCAGCCTCTACCCAGAGTCACATGACACGGAGGCACAGCTCCTACTCCTGAAGCTTTGAAGAATGATGTCAGTCTTTACTAAACATTTTCTTAAAAGCTGTTAACCCACATTTTATTCCAATGAAACAGGAAGTATCCCAGAAAGCCTCTCAGATATCATTTTTCCGCCTGATGTTCCATACTCCTGACAGCCACTGAAAACCCCTCCTGCTGTCTTTTGTCAATCTAGCTTCTCCCCCGCCACCCTGCTTTTCCCACCCACTTCCTCCTGTGAACCTGCCCCACGTAGCTCCTCCGGCTCACAAGAAGTGTCGCTTCCATCTTCTGCCCCCGCCCACTGGACAGATCATGCTATTCTTTGTCGGCGCGGGGCTTTACGGTTCTCTCCTGCTTGAAAAAGAAATGCATATTTTCTGTCATCCTGCTTTTCTCGTGAAATTCTGATGGAACATTTCTGGAGGATAAAATTCTTCCCCCGTATGTGTGTAACCAGCAGTTCCTTGGTGAGGTTGACATCGGAGTCATACGTGGGTTTGAATGGAGTCAGAAGCATCCTATCTCTTGCTTCCATCTCTCTACCTCCTCTGATACCTCATTTTGGTCTCCAGAGGAAGATAAATTTCCATAGTTTATCAATTCATAACCTGGGATATAGTTAACTGGAGTTAAAAATTAGCCACCGTGGATACCATCGGCTTGTGGGAAATTAGCTTCCAAAGTTCAAATATACGAGTTACAAATACCCTTTTGGAACATGATTCACGTGTAAGCTGTGAACTATATGCTTAAACAAATTGAGGCATCCAATCTCACTTTTTTTTTCTGAAAATATGACTAGTGATCATTACCTGTGTGTGTGTTCCCATGTGCTTACCCTGTTATAGCAGCTACGCAGGTAAGAACAGGCCCAGGTTATATGTATTCTACCCTGACGTCCCCTCTTTAACTCTTCTCCTTTCTTTCCAACTCAATCAAAACTGCATATCAGAATGAAAGTGGGTGAGAGTGATAACTTTGTATCCACTTCATTTTGTTTAAGTTTAATAAATGATTTGCCCATGCTTTATTTTTGATAACAGACTACTTCAGCAAACTTCATAATTGATCATGGCTACCTTAGTTTTGTGACATTATGGTTGAGAACTGCAGGTGTAGGGTGT
The DNA here is from genome assembly GCA_963574885.1 of Lepilemur ruficaudatus. Lineage (NCBI taxonomy): Eukaryota > Metazoa > Chordata > Mammalia > Primates > Lepilemuridae > Lepilemur > Lepilemur ruficaudatus. The sequence goes on along the minus strand of CAUYRT010044712.1, from coordinate 5,242 downwards.
GAGTGTAAATTTATAATGTTTTCCTGAACTTCCTTTTCCTCTTCCCTATAGTCATGCTGGCTATGGAGCCCAGAGCAATTACAAGCTTCCCAGTGTTTGTATGGATTGCAGCCATCTATATTTCTCTGCTCAAGGTATATGGAATAAAAGTGTGCATTGCAGAGGCAGTTAAGTGAGCCAGATATAGCAAACTAAGGCAGATAACGATATGGCCTCAGGCCTAACATGGCTGAAGTCATTCCTCCCTGACAAGAGTAACGGCTCTTTTGCCCTTAAGGCCCTCAGTTCCACGGCACTCTGGGCTGTCATCCTCCTCTCCACAGAACACGTGAGGTCGTTAAGAGAAATGCTGATGCCATGCTAGAGGCCATGATCTTCCCTGCCACCAGGTTGCAGCTGACACATGGATGACATTTCTTTGGTGTCAAACCCAGGCAGAGCGTCCTCCTACCTGTCCCAGTATCTGTTGGAAATCAGCTCTTGGAAGGAATTTAATTGGTTCTACTTCAATTCAGATAAGACTGAGAGACAAGGATAAAGTTGCCACGCAAGGGCAATCCTAGATTCCAAGTAATCACGGAAGATCTCTGTGTACAAAGAACCCTGCAAGTAAGTCTGCATGAACTGTGAACAACTCTAGTTAGATCATGATATAATGGGCTTACAATATGTCATACGCATGTGGATTTCATATACACGTTTGCATCTTTGGGTATGTTAGTGATGGCCTTGCCAATAATGAGAATATGGTCATATTCAGTCATTAGAAATTTAATTTCCAAAGTTAGAAATAATATAATGGGCCAAATAATGTATTGTTTCAGGGCATAGATGTTTTTCCTTTCATGCTTTGATGAGGATATCTTCTCTCCTTCTTTCTGACTCCTCACAAGGTAGCATATGATTCATTGTACAGTTTTGGTTCATTTATCCTTCCTTCCTTTAGATGATTCTTCTGCTGGAAATGGATATAAAACACAGAGCAAGACCAGGGAGGAATAGTTCCCCCTACTGCCTGCATAATGCTGTAGTGAGGAAGTCCTTTCCTCACCTGTGCCTGCACTTTCATCACTTAGCAGAGACCAGTGGCCAGATAGGTGCCACTCATCACCATCACCATGACTACCACTGCCATCCCCACTACCATCATGCCTGTGAACACCATCACCACCACGACCACTCCAGCTGGAGCAATCCCCAAGATCCCCTAGGAAGAATGTGTTGAAAGGTGCTCTTCCCTTAAAAAATTAAGGTGGGTATAATGCTCTTTTAGGTTTCCAGGAACAGAGACACACCTGTTTCCAGCAACAGGTAACCTCTGTTGACAGCAGCTTATTATAAGAATACACAGGGAAATAAATTAACACAAAAAATTGTCTCCACAATTTTTGACAATTGAATTCTACAGTTAAACTTCATGGAATTGGAATGTGGTCCATCCATTACAGAATAAATAGTAGTTTTAAGAACCAAGGGTATCTCTGGTATTTGTTCCCTCAAAGTCAGGTCTTTGTTGTTCCTGACTCTCGACACTCTGTCATTCCAAGGATTTAGCTTCCACCTATCTCTGCTTGTATTTCTACTTTTACCTTGAGCTGACTGCTTTCCTCTCCTTTCCTTTCCATCATTTGGCTTTTGTTTATTTGTGTCTTCTGTGGCTCTATGCCTTCAGTCTGTTGTCTCTCATGTTGTTTCTGTTTCCCTGCTCACTGTGTAGTTGTATGTTCTTTTGCAAATTCTTTAAAAGGGATGATGATGTTACAGATTCATTTACAGTATAAAGTGCCATTGTTGGCAGACTTCTCATGCTAGACCATTCCATAGACATCGAACAGATTATACGTGACCACCTTTGGCACAGTCACCAATTCCTGGTCCAATGAATTGGGTCTGTGCAATGGTAATATGGGTGCAAATCTTATGCTCTATAAGCAAGGAACTGCTTTTGCCCACTTTACTCAGAATGTGCCTGTAGGACTGGAAGACTTTTCCCTAGATAAGCCATCATTGCAGCCTCTGTGTGTGTGCACCAGGGTCGCCAAATTTAGCAAATGAAAATATAGGTCATCCAGTTAAATTTGAATTTCAAACGAACAATAAATACTTTTACTTGGTATAAGTATGCCCCAAATATTGCATGGAACCAGTACCCAAATCAGTGACACTACCACCACTATCACCACTCCACACAAAATAAAACAAACAAATCAGCAAGAAGAAAGAAAACAAACAAACAAAAAACCCCCAAACAACCCCATTAAAAAATGAGCAAAAGACGTGAACAGGGTTTTTTCAAAAGAAGATAGACCAATGGCCAAAAAACATGAAAAAATATTCAACACCACTAATCATCAGTGAAATACAAATTAAAACCACAGTGAGTTACCACCTTATCCATGTTAGAATGGCCATTATTAAACAGCCAAAAAGCAACAGATGTTAGTGTGGATGCAGAGAAAAAGGAAAGCTTATACACTGTTGGTGGGACTGCAAACTAGTATAATCCCTATGGAAAACAGTATCGAGATTCCTTAAAGAACTAAAAGTAGACCTACCATTCAATCCAGTAATCTCACTACTAGTTATATACCCAAAGGAAAATAAATCATTTTATCAAAAAGTCACCTACACTCAACTATTTATTGCAGCACAATTCACAATTGCAAAGATTTGGAATCAACCTAAGTGTCCATCAGTTCATTAGTGGATAAAGAAAATGTGATATATAACTACTTTGACAGAGTAGGTTTTTGAATGTAACAAGATAAGTCAACTTCAGTTGTAATATATTTTGGGAAATCAGCTCACTACAAATTGTGACTGTAAACATCGTACTGTAAATGTTTTGTAGTTTTCCCCCAATAAAATTTTTGGAAAAAAAAAAGAAAATGTGATATATATATATATATATATATATTTCATGGCGTACTACTCAGTCATAAAAAGGAATGAAATAATGTCTTTTGTAGCAACTTGGATGGAACTGGAGCCCACTATCCTAAGTGAAGTATCTCAGGAATGGAAAAGTAAACACCACATTTTCTCACTAATAAGTGGGAGCTAAACAATAGGTACACACGGGCACAAAGGGACGTAAACGACACTAGAAACTAAGAAGGGGGGAGGATGGGAAAGGGGTGACGGATAAAAACTTACCTATCAGGTACAATGAACATGTCTAGGTGACAGACACACTGAAAGCCCTGACCTCAGCATTATACAGTGTATCTATGTAACAAAAACATTTGTACCCCCTTAATACTTTGAAATAAAACAAATTTTCAAATACATGGGAATTTTTTAGACTTGAAAAAAATTGAGTCTAAGCTTGATTGCATTGTAGTCAGACAACATATGCTGTTGTCAAGACTTGCTTTATGGCCTAGTACATAGTCAATTTTTGTAAATGTTTCCCATGAGCCTGAAAGAGTATATATCTGCAATTACTTGCTACAAGGTTCTGTATAACTCTATTAGGTCAAGTTTGCTAACTGTGTGCTTTAGATTCTTTCTCTTCTTACTTGTGGATCCAGCACCTCTTGTATTATACTGGATAGAGCCTGAGCCCATCCTTTGAAGTGAGGTATCACAAGGATGGAAAAACAAGCACCACATGTACTTGCCATCAAATTGGTACTAACTGATCAACACTAAGGTGCTCACATGGTAGTAATACTATCGAGTGCGGTCAGGTAGGAGGGGTGGGGGTGTAGGGTGGAGGGGGTGGGGCTGCTAAACCCACAGCTAATGGAATTGGAGCACACCGTATGGGGGAAGGACACGCTTGGAGCCCTGGCTGGGTGAGGCAAATGCATTTCATGTAACCAAAATGTTTGTAGTCCCATAATATCCTGAATTAAAAAAAATTTGCTAATTGCATCAATAAACAATGATGACAAATTAAAATTAAAAAAATTACTGGATTCTTTCTCACATCACACTACACTGTCTGAAGATAAAAAAGGTGAGACAAGGATGCTTCTTTTCCCCTACTTCAAGGTCCTAAAGCCAGGCATTGTCCTAACTTCCCAATCAGCTCCTCCAAATCCTACCACAGCCTACATTAGCTATTCGTAAATATAGTCAGTCAAAGGAGGAAGCATTTTCAAGTCTATTGAAGTAGGAGGCACCAACCCAGGTGAAGGTAAGCAATGCACAGCCGTTTAATTTTAGCTCTGGCCATTGTATGAGTGCCCTAGATAGGGAGGCATCCAAGGGCGTGCAGTTTATGAGTGATTACACCTGGGATGTGATCAGGTGTCTGAAATCACTCTTTCCTATAGAGTTTAAGTGGCACCAGGCAAGACATGTAAATATGTCTACACCCCTTGCACAGCCATGCTAGTATCTCACGTGTGTGTTATATCTGAAAGTTTACAAAGTCCTCTCTTAGGTTTTATTTTAGGTAATGCTTCCCTGAAAACTCAAGCAGCCTTTCCAGATACTATAATTCCAACTTCACAGATGAAGGAAAAAGAGGATCAGAGATGTTAAATAAATTGTCCAAGGTTAATCAGTTAGTGTTGTGAAGATCTATAACATATAATCAGGCTCTTTTAATCCAAATTCATTGCCTTTTTCCATCAGATGAAAGGTCACTGCAGTTTGTTCACAAACCAATAGTAACTATTACCATTTATTTACTACTTATACCATGAGTCAGAGGCATTATTTGATTCTTACAAAATCCCTCTGGGGTAAATACAGTATTACTATTTCCATTTTGCATATGTAAATGAGACTCAGAAGAGCTGTATGGCATCATGCCTAAGAGGAGTTGCCACTAGACAGTCTCCCTGGGATTGAATCCCAATCTCGCCTGTTACCTACTTCAGGACATTCGGCAAGTTGTTTAACCACCAGGTCTTCAGTTTCCCCATTTGTAAAACACAGATAACAAGAGTATCTACCTCTTAGGGCTGTTGTAAATATTCTATGAGTAAATATGTGTGAAGTGTAGAAAGCAGATCCAGGCACATAGAAGACACTTAACAATTGTTAACTATTTTTATTATTGTTGTTGACTAAAATTTGAAAAGAAAGTAATTTGGAAGATACTAGAATAAAATTCATAACTGAAAAGTCTATATTTTTAATATTTTAAATAAATATTACTTCATTTGCCATATACCCTTAGGATAGTTAAAATGTTGAATTAACAATTTTTTTTTTTTGGCCAGTTTTATAGCCATGGAACTCTTGATGCTGTCTTGGCAGAAGTGAAACTCTCAACTAAAAATTT
>CAUYRT010044711.1:0-39214 GCA_963574885.1 Lepilemur ruficaudatus | reverse complement strand
AAGGATCGCTTGAGCCCAGGAGTTTGAAGTTGCTGTGAGCTAGGCTGATGCCACGGCACTCTACAGCCCGGGCAACAGAGTGAGACTCTTTTTTTTTTTTGAGACAAAGAAGTATGTTATAAATTATCCAAAAAAATGTAGAAAAGAAAGTTCTATACCACAGTGAATATTTTCTCTATACATAATATTTTTACATCATTATGATCAATTATATACTCAATTTTGCTTTTACCACCTAACCAAAAAAACGAAAAAACAACCTGCATGTTTTAAAGGAGACCATAATATTCAAGGCCATTAAAAATTTTAAAACAAGCACAAGTCCTTTTCCTGGGATGATAACTCACTTAATTCCACCCTTTCCCCCTTTTTGTATGTTTGTGATTTTTTAACAAAAGAAACTTTGAACAGAAGAATGTCTATGTAGCTGTTGACTTTGACAGTTAACAGTTACATAAATGAATCCAGAACATGTGGTTATTGGTTTACAAATAAGTAATTAAATAAAAAACAAGGAAAATACTTACTATGCACCAGATGACAAAGGAAATTTCAAACTTGTGAGGGAAACTAAAAATGGACAGGCCAAGAAATGCAAACACACATGTTTCTGAAACAAACCAAAGAATGAGTTATTCAGCCCCAACCATTTTCTCCCAGTATAATATTAAATTGTTAAGCAAGCAAACATTCAGAAGTCAGATGCAATGTAACACTTTGCTTATTTTCTGGAAAATCCTACAACATCTTGGTCAAACTGGTACTTAGATTCTCTCATTCTTTCCTACATTGCAGAAGCAACATGTCCCTGCTGTTAATATTTAGAAATCTCCCAATGTAATGAGTCAGCTGTTAAATATTTTTGCAAATAAGCACTATCCCACCCAGGGAAGATGATAAACATATATATCTGTGTTTGCCGAACACTGTCATTAGCAAGGATCCGGACAGCAGCAAAATGGCAAAAATTCAGAGCAAATGACTGCAGACGCCACCTGACAGGTGTGAAAGGGCCCTTTGTTAACTTCCTTGCCAGAGCGGACAAGGCCAAACGACGGATTTCACAGATTTAACGCGGCCACAGGTTTAGAACATGGCTTACACCCAGCAGGATTTGCACAACAAGATACATTTCCAACTCTGCTCCACTCTGCAAGCCAAAAAAGGCCCAACTTTTTACTCTCTGTTGTACAAGCATGTGCATTTTAAGGAAAAGCACCCATTTCTAACACTAAGCTCCATGCTTAAACTGTTATGTCTCCCAGAATAGCCTAATAGACAAAGACTGTTATGTTAAAATAGTTGAACATCACAAAACAGTAAGGCCGTTTAAAAACATTTCAGCAATGTTTTTTCTTCAAACATGTATCCTTTGAAAACAACTCCACATGCCGGACAGTATACTCACCCTTCTCTTCCTTAAAATTTTTTCTTATCTATCAAATATTTTGTGACCTTTCCATTCAGCACATGTAGAACACATTCAGATCTACTTTATGTTTTTCCCTGGCAGCATAAATTCTAATATATGGATATATTATGGTTAATTTAACCAATCTTCCGTGGACAGATATTTAGACTGTTTCTATTTCTGATAACTACAATAAACACTTTAGTACACAGGCTAAATTCCAGCTGGTTGAACTGCTGGGTCAAAGAGCATGTGCCTTTTAAATTTAGAAAGATGCTGCCAATGACTCTCCAAAAAAGATGGCAGCAATGTATGTGCCCATCCACAGGGCCTGTTTTCCATACACCCCTGCCAGAAGTGGGCATTATCAAACTTAAAATTTGCCAATCTGGGTACAAAATAGAATTTGATGGATGTTTTGCCTTATATTCCTTTCATTGAGAGGGTCAGGGTCAGAATCTATAGCCCTGGCTTTTGGAGAAAGTTGCTATTGAAAAATTACCCACTGGCCCAGAAATAAAGAGACCTGGCTTCCAGACCCGCTTGTTGGCCATGAAACTGTGGGCAAGTCACCTGACCACTTCTCACCAGAGCTTCCTTGTCAGTGAAAGTCTCTGCCCGGCCTGCTCCTGCCTCCTAACACACAACAGTATGGAATTAGCACTTCAAAATGACAAGCCTGGCTGGGCACAGTGGCTCACGCCTGTAATCCTAATGCTTTGGAAGACCAAGGCAGAAGGATTACTTGAGCTCAGGTGTTTGAGACCAGTCTGAGCAATATAGCAAGACCTCATCTCTACAGAAAAATTTAAAAACTGTATTAGCCAGGTATGGTGGTGCACACATGTAGTCCCAGCTACTTGGGAGGGTGAGGCAGGAGGATCATTTTAGTCTAGGAGTTTGAAGTTGCAGTGAGCTGTGATCAGACCACTGCACCGCAGCCTGGGCAACAGAGCAAGACAAGACCCTATCTCAATTTGTAATTTTTCATAGGCTTTCTGCAGTCAAGGAAAAAAAATTATAGTTTTTTAAAAAAGCAAAAAAACAAACAAAATGACAAGCCCCCTTCAAAACACCAGGGGTGATGCTAATGATGACAGCTAGGACTCAGCCTCTTGGGGGCCAGCTTAAGGGGACAGAGTGAGAGTGTTCCTTCACTCCCTGGTCTAAAGTGGGGAGTCGGGATACACAGGTATGTCTGAGCATGGCAGGGAACAAGAGCTCAAGTCCAAACTGCTTAGAAGAAAGAGTCAGCTGGGCACGGTGCTCACGCTGTAGTTCCAGCTCCATGGGAGGCTGAGGTAGGAGGACCGTATGAGCCCAGGAGTTTGACACCAGCCTGGGCAACACAGTGAGACCCTGTCTCAGAAGAAAGAAAAAGGCATCGTGGTCTATCCCAGCTCAACAAATGACATCTCCACTGCAAAATCTCCCCAAGTTATGTCCTTCACGATGCTCTTGTGCACACAGGGCTCTATAGAGTTTGGGAAAGGCTATAACTATATTCCCCACTTAGAAATTTACAATGTACATTAGCTGAAAAGTCTTCCAGTTCATAAACTTGATAAATTGTATTTAACACCCAGGATTCCCTAAACTCTTTTTTGACTATGGAGCCTTTTTCATCTAACTGTCATTAATATCATTTCCAAGAGATACATTTTAAGAAATGTCACTTTAATACATTAAAAATAACATGCTTCAAATATTCCTAATTAGTAGTTCTCACTATTTTTGGTCTTAAAATTGTAGGCATCAACTGTTCTGTTCATTAGGTGTTTGGTTTACTTTATGGGATTTCAAAGCCAGAGGAACAAATAATAGACACAGGCATGTGGTATCTGGCTCTGAGGAACTGCCATGCTGCCAGGGAAAATCTCAAGTGACCCCTAAACCAGGGAAAGGGAGAAGGATTCGCTCTGGGTAGGCCACACACGACCACACAGAGGCAGAACTCACCGCACAAGAAGGCCACGGTCCGCAGGGTTTGCTGCATGAGGATCTGGGTGACCGGGGAGAGGTTATGGTGGGTGTAGTGCGACATCACGATGCCTGAGAACAAGATGGCCATGATGCCTAGAGAGGGAGGGAGGGTCAAAGTGCACAGACATGAATGGAACAGAAAAGCATCTGCCACGTGATACCTAAATCAGATCTCTCACTTCCTACAAGTCCCTGGAGCCTAGAGTATTAGGGTTTTAAGAACAAGAAAAAGACAATAACACCTGAGGCCTCTCAGAGGCTTCAGAGAAATGCCAAAGACCCCGTCTCTCTGGCAGCTTCGTTATTAACTGAGTGACTTCAGGCTAAGTTACTTCCCCTGCCAGAGCCTGAGTTTTGTCCTCTGTACAGGGGGACTAATAGTGCCCACGCAGGGAACTGTTACGAGGGTGAGTGAAAACCAGCCATGCAAAGTGCCCATCATAGATAGCACCAGGCTTACATGGTGTGAGCTGTCACTGTCATCTAAGGATAGAGCCAGCCCTCCGCACCCACAGATGCAGAACCTGCCGACACGGAGGGCTGACGGCACTACGCCATTTTACATAACGGACTTGAGCACCCAGGGATTTGGTATCTGGGGGCCCTGGAGCTGACCCCCCCATGGGTGCTAAGGGATGACTATATAACGGGAGCAGGTAGGGGTCTGGGGGGGAGGTGAGCCACTCTGGGGGGCAGAAAGGGAGCCTGGGTATGGAGAATGGGTGGATTCTGATCGAATTTTTAAATATTTTTCCTTAATTTTGAATTTTCCCATAATTATGCATTACCGTTATAATACAGAGATTATTTAAAAAGGTAATATATCTTTTCTTCAGCTCTCACGAGAGTCTACAACCTGCTTTGCTTACTCAGGATTTGAGTCTCAATATTTGTCCACTGCCCCTAAATCGCTTTCCACAGGTCTCTTCTCAGTAAATCGCTATCTAGGCACTCTCTATTTCAGGTAAGGAAGCTGAGATTTTTTAAAAAGTCATCAAGTAAGCTGCCAAAATATGCTAATTGCAAGCCAAACTCTATAAGCAAAATTTTAACTCACTTCTGCCATTTTGTAGAACCAGGGCTTACCTGTCTAACTTTCCATTTATAAGAGGGTGAAAATCACAGCATTGCACTGCAGACATTTCAAATGCTAAGCTGACTGTCTACACAATACCCTGCGAAATATAGGGATCCTCCTCTTTGTGTTGCCCAACAGGTGTGGGCTGCCTGAGTGACAGCAGCAGCTGGGACATTTGCTCGCCTAACCCTCCTAGATAACAGTAGATGCCTCTGCTCTTTCCTTTTTCCTTGACAGGGAGATTCCAGCACTGCTTCCTGGAAGACACAGCTGACAATGGACAAAGGGAAATGAGAAGGCAGGAAGTTCCTTCACTGGCTATGTGGGAGCTCTTTGGAGCTCCAGAGTTGTTCTGGATCACTGTTCCACCAGACACCAAGCAAGCGCACAACAGAAACCTCCAGTTGGTTCCTCTTTAAATTCACTTGCTCCTCTCAGTATGTTCCTGCAGGTGACCACCAAGAGAGTTGGCCCTTCCTGATCCTGCAATAAAATGCAGGCACCAACACCACTGACAGGCATAGCCACATGAAACAGAAGGTCACAAGGGTCACGAGACCACAACCTGGGCTGGAACTCAACCTCCACTGTCAGACTCGGGGAGGGAGGGTGAGGCACAACCAATTTAAGTTTTTTTTAGAGATGGGGACTCACTCTGTCACCCAGGCTGGAGTGCAGAGGCACAATCATAGCTCACTGCAGCCTTGAACTCCTGGCCTCAAGCGATCCTCCCACCCCGGCCTCCCAAAGTGCTGGGATTACAAGTGTGAGCCATTGCACCTGGCCCGTTATAGTTAAGAGATGCCAAAAATCTGTTTCTTATGGGAAATCTCCACACTTTTAATGATAGCAACTAATTCAAATGTTTAAACTTTTTCTGTATAGATAAACACACCCTATCTGGGGGCTGAGTTGGACCACAGCTGCCATCTGTGCACTGATGTTGGAAATGGGCCATCTGGACAATCCAAGAGCACTTTTCCCCAGGCTAGAGTGGGGTCAGGGCAGCTCTCAAGTTTTGGGATAAAGGTAAGAGTCAGGGACAGCAGTGAGTGCAGAAGCCTGAGGGCCAGCTCATGGGTCTGCCCTAGATGCCCCCCATGCCAGGGGACTCTCCCCATCCAGAGCTTCTTCACACGCTGAAGCTGCCACCGGAAGGCAGGGGGATGGTACAAACTAGGCTCACTTTTATAAGTGAGATAACAGGCATGGCTATTTTGAAAAATACCTTAAGGAAGACTTTCCTTTAGGAAGGCAAAATCATTTAAGAAAGCAGATAATTGGCTGGGCTCAGTGGCTCACGCCTATAATCAAGCAAGAGCGAGACCGTCTCTACTAAAAATAGAAAGAAATTAACTGGCCAATTAAAAATATATAGAAAAAATTTAGCCTGGCATGGTGGCTTATGCCTGTAGTCCCAGCTACTCGGGAGGCTGAGGCAGAAGGCTTGCTTGAGCCCAGGAGTTTGAGGACGCTGTGAGCTAGGCTGATGCCACGGCACTCTAGTCTGGGCAATAGAGTGAGACTCTGTCTCAAAACAAAAAAAAAAGAAGAAAGAAAGCAGATAACAACGAGGCAAAAACGTTCAGCCTCTTGGAAGGAAGGAGGGAAAGAAAAAAGGGAGGGAGGAAATCCATGTTTGCTTGTGGTTAAATCAGTCATTTTAGATGTAATAAAGGAAGACAGTAAGGGATTCAAGTGTAAAAGGCGCAACTTCCACTGTATCGTAACTTACTGTGGGCAAAATATGACTTGCGTCTTGAGGGCTGAGTCAACCATACTGAGTCTTCAAATTTTGCTATAAAACATTCAGACTCACGGAGGCATAGAGTGAAAGAGAATCCCCACTCACAAGGCCTGCTCAGAGGTAAACGCCATCAGCACTGCAACATGCAGACTGCCAGTTCTTTTACAACGTGACTATAAAGTTTACCCATCTTTTAAAAAAAATAAACAGGATATCACACATACGGTGCGGATTATCATCAGAGTGATTTTTATCAAAAGCTTTGGCACATACAGTAGAATCCCAGCTCCTTCTCAGGCCTACAGAGCCCTGCAGGGGGCATCCTTGCCCGGCTCTGTCCCATCCACATTGGTATTTCCTTCTGGAACATGCCATGTTCCCACACGCCTGTCTTGGACCCTTGGCACCTGCTGTTCTGGCTGCCACAACACTCCTCCTCCAGGTCTTCCCAGCGCTGGCCCCTCTCACCACACAGGTCTGGAATCTGGTGCCACCTCCTGGGAGCCCTCCCTGCCTGCCTGAGCTCCTCATGGTTCTTCTGTACCGTCAGCCTTTATCACATGACTCTGCTTTCTTTCTCCGTCATTTCTCAATACCTGAAATGGTCATGCGTGTCTGCTTACATGCCTACAGCCTTTCTTCTGCAGGCAGGAACCTGACCTTGCCTTGTTTACTTCTGTAGATCTGATAGCAAGGATAGTTCTCAGCATAGGGTGGGTGTTTAACAAATATTTATTGAATGGATGGAAGAATGGTTTTTCAACTTTCTTAAAATTTAATAATATGTCTTAGAGTTCTTTCCATGGCAGTACAAATAGGTCAAATTCATTTTTTCAGTGGCTGCACAGGATTCCATAGAGAGACTGGATCTGAACTTGATCTTTCCCATTACTGATCAACGTTTTGTTGCTTCCAGTTTTTCTCTCATAAGCAGCGCTGCGATGGAATGCCTTAGCTATGTACATATGAATTCTGTACCATGTATTTCATCTTTGGCCAAGATCGTGTCAACATTTTATAGAAAGTGTTATGTCCTGATTAATCTTACAAACTTATCCTTCAACCCCAAAAGTCCCCTCCTCTGTGACTCACCTGGCCAGTGTCACTCTGCCCCATCTCTGTGTCTGCCTGAGGGAAAGGGTGGAGTCTATTCATCTCTGAATCTTTAAAGCTAGAGGGCAAAATGATCCTCAAAACTGGCTCGAACGAACAATAAAAATAGTTAACATTGATACAATTAGAACAAAGATTCTGAGAAAAGCTAACAGACTATTTGATTTGCTGTTTAAACCAGGACACTTCTTTTAAAGACTTATTTATTTATTTAATAGATAGGGTCTTGCTCTATTGCCCAGGCTAGAGTGCAGTGGCACAATCACAGCTCACTGCAGCCTCGAACTCCTGGGCTCAATCGATCCTCCTGCCTTAGCCTCCCAAGCAGCTGTAATTGCAGGTGTGCGCCACCTTGCCCAGCTGAAACCAGGACATTTCTGAGAATGAAAGGGCATATTATTACTTCATCCTGTTGGGACAACAGGGCAAAACTGAGGGTCTCAGGGCCACCTAGTATGTATGGTCACCCCAGCACCAACACACACTGATGCCCATCAGGACTCTGACTTACGTTGGTTCCCTTCAATCCTCAGCACATACCTTAGGCTGGCCCTTTTATGGTGTCTCTTGTGAAGAGGAAGTGGGTGCTCAGAGTGGTTAAGACTGTAGTCTGAGGTTACACAGCCAGTGAGGGCAGAGCTGGAATTCAAACCCAAGTCTGTTACATAGCCCAAGTCTGAACCACTGCGTTCTAAACGTGGATTTAGGTAAATGATCCAGGATACCTAGGAAGAGAATGTCCTGCTCCTTGGTCTTGGGAACCACTATCAGTCCGTGGTGACAGGAAGAGGGAGCACAGAAAGGAAGGAGACAGCAGAGACGCCACCTTTCCCGCTTGTACTCTCACAGCACGATGTGACGGGTCCACACGACACACAAAGGCCATCCTACCCCTCTGGACACCCCGTCTGACAAATACCCTGAAGGCAAAGAGCAGACAGAGCCAGTCCCGTCTCCCAGAGGTAGATGGCACATTTCCGGCCTGCACTGCTCTGTCTGGCCCCGTCAGCGTGTGGAGCAAGGTCCCTAAGGAAACGAAACCCCTATAAACAGAAAACACTGCCACTCTAAAGAAAAGACAAGAGAAACACTCCTTTGTTTTAATCACAAATTCCAGATGCATAAAATATATCTTTGCTAACAGGTACTCAATGATAATCTCGAGAGGGTAGAGGAATAATTTAGAAAAACAGAAGTAAAAATAGCTAGGCTCCGGCCGAATGACTCACAGGTAATGTTTATCTAAGAGCCAACATTCAGTACTGATAAGAGAGGGAACCTGATGGCAGATGCCCGGATGAAATTATCCTAGTAAACTGGTTTGGGATTAAAAACAAACAAAACCAGGCCTGGCCCGGTGGCCCACCTGTAGTCCCAGGTACTGAGAAGGCTGAGGTGGGAGGACTGCCTGAGCCCAGGAGTTTGAGTCTAGCCTGGGCAACATAGTGTGACCTCATCTCCAAACAAAATAAAACAGGACAAAAAAAAAAAAAAAAAAAACCCCAAAACCCTGAGGTTTACAAAGAGTTCACCAGTGAAAATGGCCAGAGTCCTCCTTGGCAAGAGCTGCTCACAAAGTACACAGGTGTGACTCCAGCTAGTGAGCCGCAGGAAGGAGAATTCCGTTCAACCGAATCATTAAAAGCCACTGGGGATTTCCACTTTGCCCATAAAGAAATAGCTGCTACGCAAACACTGTCCTGATACAAACAATAGAAAACCTGATACAAGATAGGAAACAAAACTGTTTTCTGACATAGGATAAAAGGCAGGGTAGGGGAAGGCAAACAAACATGGTGGCCGCTCTTTTCCAGAGCCCTGGCCAAGCTTACTGCCTAGAGGTGGGAAACAGGCTGAGGCTGAGGGAGGGCAGACCCAAACAGAGCCAGCTGAGACGTGAGGAGATAGATTAGAGTGGGGGAAGCTGCAGAGAAAGAGAGCTCTGGAGACCCACAATAAAGGCCCTGTGAATCGTTGCCTGATACTGACTGATCTGTACATGTGTAGGATGACATTCCAAGAGACTGGGGAAAGAACCACTAAAAAGCAGTAGGTCGGACAATTCCCAAAGCTGACACAGGGCTTGGAATAGTCTGCGTTCCCAGCAGCCAAGTGGAGTGACCTCATAATACATGAGGCGAGAGGCAGAGGCCTCCGCAGGGCATTGCCTTAGTTAGGGCACTGCTATTCCGGACCTGCCCTAAGTTTAAAAGTAAGCCTCAAAAGGAATAAACTGATTCTAAGAGACTTAGATATACTCCAGAAGAAAAGTCCAGAACTCTATAAAGGAATACAATAAGATCTTTATGTACTCAATAACATGAAGCTCACAGTGACTGGCATTCAATAAAAAATTAATACAAAGAGCAGGAAAATGTGACCCATAAGCAGAGGAAAAACTGATAGAACAGACCTGGAACTGATTAGCTCCCAAGGACATGAACAGAGCTATTATAAATATGTTTCATATGCTCAGGGATATAGAGAAAAAACACATACAGGACGAAGAGAGAGATAGAAGATATAAAAATAACCCAAAGGGAACTTTAGGTAAATTACACAACTATCTCAAATGAGAAATAAAACGGATGGGATTAACAGGAGAGTCCACAAGGCAGAATAAAAGATCAGAGGCGCTGAAGACACAGCAATAGGAACTGACCAAAATGAAGCATACAGGGAAAGAGAGAGAGAGGAAAAAAAAAAGACTGGAAGAAAAAGGGCAGAGCATACTGTGGGCCAATATCATGCTGTCATGACTGGAGTAACTGGAGTCCCTGGGGGATGGGGAGAACAGAAAAAAAAGTTTAAAGAAATGAGTAAAAATTTACCAAATCTGACAAAAGCCATAAACACATAAACTATAAACCCAAGAAGCTCAATGAACGCCAAGCAGAATACAAAGAGAACCACACCAAGGACCCTCCGGATCCAACTGCCACACACCTATCAGGATGGCTAAGCTTTTTAAAAATTAAAATAAGCGTTGGTGACAATACGAAGCAACTGGAACTCTCTCACACATTCTGGTGGGAACGTAAAATTATACAGTCGCTCTGAAAACCTCTTGGCAGTTCCTAAGAAAGTAAATATGTACTTACCAGATGACCCAGCAACCTCACTCCTAGGTATTTACTCAAGATAAATGAAAACATGCAAAACTGTTCATAGCCAAAATCTGGGAAAACCCAAACATCCTTCAAATGGTGAACGGACAAGGAAGGGCGTAGAGACTACTGACACATGCAAAAACACGGCTGGCTCTCGAAAACATGAGTAGCTAAAAGAAATGAGACACAAAGGACTACACACGACATGATTTCACTTATATGACATTCTGGAAGAAGCAAAACTATGCTGACAGCACAGATCAGTGGGCGCCAGCGCTCAGGACGGGCAGAGGGGCTGACTGCACAGGGCACAGGGAGCCATGTGGGTGATGAAATGTACCACATCTTGACTGTGATGGTGGTTATGTCACCGGATACATTCATCAAAACATTTAGATTAGGTGCATTTATTGCATGCAAATTATACCTCAATAAAATTAATACAAAAGAAAAACCATCCTGTGGCAGAGACCAAAACATCCCCGGCAATGGAGCTGCATTTCCAGAACAAAGCTCTGAAGGGCCTCACTCGAAGGATGGGGTCAGACTGCCGGGGGCAGAGCCCTTCCCACTCAGCTGCACCCCATCACACGAGGGAGGGTGAAGCCATACTCCAGACATGGTACACGGCCTCCATGTCCAAGGGAACATCCTTAAAATTTAACGAACTGTGGACACAGGCTCCACTGCCACTTGGGGGCAGAAAGACCAACTAAGCCAAGCCTTGCAAACAGGAGCTGTTGACTGATCTCAAGGAGGTGAGGGCTCCAAGAACTGGTACTCCGTGAGTGGCCACTCCTCCTCCAGCTGGGGAGCCTCATCTTCCAGGACCCCGTCAAAGCGTCGTCTCTCTGTGGGAACTGCGTGTCCTCCTCCCTTGGGTGCAGGGAGGAGGCTCTGGGGCTCGACTGGCTGGGTTCCAATCTCCCTGCAGCCACCTACTACCTGTGCAGCTTTCAGCTAAGACTTAACCTCTCAGTACCTCGCCCACAGGAGTGGTGGGAGCATTGAACAACTGAATACAGGTAAGGGGTGTGCAATACACTCTGCTATTGCATCATTACGCCATGGCTACACTTTGCTCGTCCCTCTGTGTAGCACTAGGTTTAATGGCTGTTTCACCAATTCAGCTGTGACCTTGGGCAATTTATTCAATCTCTCTCAACATCGGTTTTTTCATCAGGGACCTTCACCTCCCTCCCACCGGCTCCGTATTAATCAGGGAGCCTCTTAAGACTGATGGAAGATAAAAGAGAGAAAGTGGGTCAAGAGAAAACGTGCCCATGACACCAAAGTGATTGAGCTCCTGGATCCAGCCAGGCCTACATCCCTTTACGGCTTAAGCTCTTCCGGGTTGTGACTGTCTCTTACAACTGGAAGTGACCTAACTGACAAAACCTCTTTCACAGGCAGGACAATGTGCCATTACCACAGCATTTCCAGGCTCTCTGTCACTTACCTGAGAGTGAGATTCCTTCTGCAAGCCCATAAGGCAGATAAGCAAAAATGATCATCATGCCAAACTCCAAGGAAGGCGTTTTCCTCAAGTCAATATGCTTTAGCACGTGAATGACAGTTGTTAAGGAAAAAGAATCAAGGGATAGATGAAGTCACAAAACTGCCGCCCGCTGGGCATGGTGGCATGCACCTGTCA
The DNA here is from genome assembly GCA_963574885.1 of Lepilemur ruficaudatus. Lineage (NCBI taxonomy): Eukaryota > Metazoa > Chordata > Mammalia > Primates > Lepilemuridae > Lepilemur > Lepilemur ruficaudatus. The sequence continues at coordinate 27,118 of CAUYRT010044711.1, read as the reverse complement.
TCCCAGCTATTTGGGAGGCTGAGGCAGGAGGATCACTTGAGCCCAGGAGTTCTGAGGCCACCCCGGGCAACATGGCAAGACTATATCTCAAAAAACAAGAATAACAACAAAAACTGCTGCCTTCTAAATATTTAAAGTAAACAACAGATACAAAAAAGTTTGTAATATCCTAAGATCACAACTGAAATTGTGGCATTATGGAATTTTTTCTTTGTAGGGGACTGCTGTTATAAGAAAGGGAATCTGACAAAACACTAAGAAACAGAAATTCCAGAGACAAATGGTAAGAGAAAATTAAAATCAACCTAAGTCCACGCATTTAAAAATGTTGACTTAGAGAGCTGGGAATGTGCCAGGGGCGTGGGGCAAAGCTGGGGTTGCAAACACACCAGGGCAGCCCACACTGCCGGGTCCCCCTAGGGCTGTGTCACCTCCCACCTCCTCCATTGACATCAATGAGTAAACTAATGGGTACCCATCTCACTTTCCAGAACTCTGGGGTTCCATGCCCCGTTGAAGAACGGCCTTTCCTATTCCTGGGGATTGCTAAACTCATGCCTCTAGGAAAGGAAGGCGTCTTCCATGTATTCAAATATTGTTCACCATACCTATACTAGAGCTCTCATACCCATTTGCTCCATTTCATTACACTACTTTTTTTTAAAAAAGAAAAAGATAAATATGATAGCCAGGCATGGTGGCTCAAGCATGTAGTCCCAGCTACTCAGGAGACTGAGGCAGGAGGACTGCTTGAGGCAAGGGGTTCAAGACCAGCCTGGGCAACATAGTGAGACCCTGTATCTAAACAATAAAAAAAAATCCAGGCGTGGTGGCACACATCTATAGTCCTAGCTACTTGGGAGGTGAGAGTTAGAGACCAGGCTGGGCAACAGAGCAGGACTGTATCTCTTAAAAAAAAAAAAAAAAAAGAGGCCAGGCACAGTGGCTCAAGCATGTAATCCTAGCACTCTGGAGGCTGAGGTGGGAGGATCACTTGAGCTCAGGAGTTTGAGACCAGCCTGAGCAAGAGGAAGACCCCGTCTCTACTAAAAATAGAAAAATTAGCCAGTGTGGTGGCGCATGCCTATAGTCCCAGCTACTCGGGAGGCTGAGGCAGGAGGATCGCTTGAGCCCAGGAGTTTGAGGTTGCTGTGAGCTAGGCGGAGGCCTCGGAACTCTACTCAGGGCAACACATTGAGACTTTGTCTCAAAAAAAAAAAAAAACAAAAAAAACAAAAAAACAGAAAAAGAAAAGAAAAGGAAAAGAAATATAAATATAGAGGAAACTACTGAACTGCAAAAAGTTTTCTCTTCCATTCTGTTTATTGGTACAATATGAGAAGCTGTCAGCCAACTCAGTTGAGCCTTTAGACTTCTGGACAAGGGAGTTGATGGGAAAATTCAACAAAATGGCAGAAAAACATGCCTTTAACCAGGCAAAAGAGTCTTTTCCGGCCATCTGTGAAACAAACTGCTCGTGGAGGAGGGCCAGGTGGCCATCTCCCTGAGACGGAGGCTTAGGCGCACACAGAAATGGTCTGGTGTCTGTTCCTATTTTAAACATAATGCATTTTCTACAGCAATAAAGATGCCATTGGCCTGAACAAGCCTCTTTCCTTCTCTGGCTGGAAAAGCTTATGGGTTGTTAAACAACGAAATCAGTGCAAATAACTTAGATGAAGCACACTTTCAAAACCCTTTTCTAATCCTTTCAGATGAACACTTTCAGTGGGGTAAAGATTTTCTCAATTTGACATTTTCAAAGCAAATTATTTTCTGAGTTTCTGAATGTGAAAAGTGAGACGGTGGAAATCCTCTGCGTGTGGTTATCATACTCTGGGAGCTGAGAAGCCCCCAAACCACTGATGATATCCAATAGTGTTCATGTTTTTTAAGCTTTGAAAAGTGACATCCTAAATTTCACATGTTAAATTTAAAAATCCTTGAGTTTAAATTAGGGTGTTTCTCAAACCAAAACTAAGCACATAAATGCTCCTTCAAACAAAACCTTAGTCTAAAATCGGCCCCACTGAGGAACAGGATAGACTGGCAGGAGACGGGTATGATCCAGAATAATCTCAGCCCTGCATGTTCAGCACATTAAAAGGATATTAATGCAGAAATTAAGCCAGTGAGAGTGCCGAGCGCCGCGGAGCCAAAGAACATTTTGAGGAAGTAGTCAAGGGCTTGTAAAAATGTTTGCCACCCACTGACATCTGACATATTTTTTCTTGTTAAACCTTCAGCTGTGCTAGGAAATAAAAGAAAACAGAAAGAAGTTAAAATGTTATACGCAAAGTTCGTAGAAATTAACTTAGAACTTAAAACTTATTTCCTGCTCCTTCCCTCATTCATGCATCCATCCCACCGTTCGATCAGCAGTCACACATTTATTTGTTCACTTTGTCCCAGGTGTGGCCTTAGTTTCTGGGGTTCAGAGGTGAGAGCACAGTCCTCGCCCTCAAGGAGCTCTCCCCAGGCTAATGGGGGACAAAAACAAGATGGGAACTAATGACAGTCTGGGTATGGAAACACAGGCTGGGAATCTAACTCAGACTGGTAGGGGGCGAAGACAGTGCTTGAGAATATGTGGGCTGGCTTTAGATTCAGGATAAAGAAGAGCTGCCCAGGTGAACACATGAGGGAACACACCCCAGGCCGAGGGACCAGCATGTGCACGGGCAGGAGGCAGGGAGCCCGAGCATAGGTAGCGCACTGTGGGAACACTCAGGGAGCAGGAAGAGGGGGTTGGGGGGTGGCAGGAGACTAGGCAAGAGCAGCAGGCGGGGGCAGAGGCTGGGAAGAAGCTGGGGAAGGTGTTGGCATTTCATCCCGAAGGCCTGGGGGAGTCCACTTCCTTTTCTTCTTCCTGCAACAAAACCTGAAATAGAGGCTATGGCAAGATGTCAGAATAGAATGGAGCCGCCCAGAGAAGAAATGTCAGGGGTTTTCAGTCTAAAGGGAGGATTTAGGAGGCATTAAAGAAAAAAAATTGAAAGAACTTTCCTTTCACCATAACAGAATAAAGTAAAATGTCAGAAGCCATTAAATTCAATCGTTGGTTTTGTCCCCAAAGGAAAAAGCATTTTACCATTAGCAGGAGCTGTTTTCATTAAATACCCTCCTTCCGTCATCCCACCTCAACCCACCTCCTGACCAGCTCTCAAATGCATCCACTCCTCTCCTCTATGATCCTCCCAGGGATATGCCTCACTCATCTCCCTCTAGACATCCTGTCTTCCTACGGACCAACCCAGTTCTACACTCAGTGGCCTACATGACCCCTTTCAAATGCAGACCTAATCAGATCACCAGCCCTTTGAAAACTCCTCAAGGGTTTGCTGGGGCTACCAGGAGGAAGCCGAGTCTTGTTAGCATGCCCTGGCTCCTGTCCCCCTGCACCTCTGACCTCATCTCCTCCTCATTCAGGATGGGGCCATCCTGTCACTGGCACCTCCCAGGGGGTCATCTTTCACCCTTCCCTGGCCCCAGCTGCCCTGATCCCTTCACACAGACCGGCCCATTTATAGGTTCTCATGGTGCCTGACCTCTCCTTCACAGCATGGGAAAACTGCAGGGCATTATTCTGTGCACTGCCATATGCCCAGAGCCTAAAGCAGGGCCTACCTAGCATGCAAAAGATATTCAATATATTTTCGCCACGTCATTAAATGAAACAAAGAATAGTCAACAGTAATATTCAGTGTGATTAATCAGCATTTCATGAATTGGTATCATTTTTAAAGCAGAATAATCTCTGATAGAAGGGGAGTCGGTCAAATAACCTTAGGAAGCCTTTTGAGGAGATTCACAGCCAAAATAACTAATAAAGGCTCTGAGAAGTTCTGCAAAAAAGAAATCTAACCTGCACGCATAAGTTTTGCAGACTTACCTGAATGCACAATCTCCCCGATCCTCCTCCTTTCGCAGCAGATCACAAGTCAAACCCACCGTGAGGCGGCTAAGAGCCAAAAAGGATCATATTGGCAAAGTGCTTTTGAAGGCCATGATCACCCACAGTTCTCAAAAATCGATCTGTGGCCACACACATCCAGGGTCCAGCCTTACCCCGACATCACTACCATGCTGGCACGCAGGCTGGTTTCACTGCTTTCTTTTCATGTAGAGGAAACTGAGGCCCAAAGAGAGTGAGTAACTGAGTGAGCCGATTCGGGGCTGGACCAGTGGTTTCTGAACTCAAGATATTATAAATGGAAGTAGAATGTGGGTTCTTTCTGGCCTGGTAATTTTTTACATTTTATTTCTTAAGGGTATGATTCTCACACCTTAAAGAACAAAGGACAGTGCTGTTTCAGGATCCATTTCATGAGCATAAGCTGTAGCTGGAGAAAACAAGAGGTTTCCTCTACAGCAATTATCATAAAAATACATTGTCATAGCATTAAATCAAAGCTAAAAATGATTTAATTAAAGTTAATGAAGAAACAAAACATTTCATTTTCTGGCACTTATGAAGTAACAACCATAAAAAGGGGGATTCATCCACATATTCCGTTGCAAAGCTAAATGTGTCAGATCACTTTGGAGATGATTGATTTTATGAAGTACACCTCTTAAAAACAAGATATGATTCTACTTTGTAATAAGGAAAGGTGACAACACCTAGGAGCTGGGTTGTGGGTTTGGTTGCTTTTTCGCTATACTACTAAAACAAAAACAAAACAGGTCTACCATGCCCCCTTTTTCTCTCCTCTGTTTGAAAATGCCCGCCGGCCTTCCAGGCTAGCTCACAAGGCATCTCGTCTGAGAAGCCATCCTCTAATCTCTCACGGTTGTTGTGTCCCCTCATATTCAAGGCACTGTGTTCACTTCTCTGTAAACATCTTTCGCCACTAGGGACGGAGTTTATCAAATCCCACTGGTTTCTGAGCAGCGTCTGGCACATAGAGGTGCCTCACCAAATGCTGATGGCAGGTGACCAGCATAGTCAGGAGACTCAGTGAGGCTGATTCCTAACCCAGCCTGCAGCCCAGAAGGGGTCAGGCTAATGGTGGAAGAGGAGGCCGGAAACTAGACATGCACGTGGCCCACAGATCCAAATGTGGGAAATGTCATCCTAGGTGATCGTGGCCTTCAAAAGCACTTTTTCAGTAAGAACCTTTGGCTACTTACAATGACTCCATCACTTCTCATCTTAAATAGAAAATATCTCCTAATCTCTGGCCTTTGTGCAGCAGAGAAACCTGGGAAAGCTCAGAAAAGGTCCTACCTCTGACAGATTTTTTTTCTTTAAATGAATTACAGACAAAGCAATTGAGTTTAGCTTCCATGTATAAAAATAACTTGTAATGTCACTTCCAAGTTGGGCAAAATTCCTTATCACAAATGTTCGATATGTGTAGCCAGGATACAAGATAAAAGTAAAAAACAGAAAGCTAAGCAGCTTTCAGAATAGATCTTAAATAAGAAAAAATATTGCCATCAGATTGTTTAAAGGTCTTGCAGCATGCTGTATGATAATTTCCTAAGAAAGCTATGGAAATGTCTGCCAAGAGGAAAAAAAGCCAATAAAAGGGAACTGGTTAAATAGAACATGGTAAATCCACAGAAAGGAATACTCTGTAACCAGTAAAATAATATCATAGAAGACTGTTTTATCAACTCTGTTCAATGGAAAAATTACAATACTATATTTGGGATATAAGCCCATTTAAACAAACTATATGTATACTTACACCAAATTGCTTTTTTTTTTTGAGATGGAGTCTCGCTCTGTCACCTGAGCTAGAGTGCCATGGTGTCAGCCTACCTCACAGCAACCTCTAACTCCTGGGCTCAAGTGATTCTCCTGCCTCAGCCTCCCGAGTAGCTGAGACTACAGGTGTGTACCATCATACCTGGCTGATTTTTCTCTTTTAGTAAAGATGGGGTCTCGCTCTTGCTCAGGCAGGTCTCAAACTCCTGACTTCAAGCAATCCTCCTGCCTCAGCCTCCCAAAGTGCTGGGATCACAGGCGTGAGTCACCATGCACGGCCACCAAATTGTTAACTGTAATTATCTCTGGGGATTAGAAATGTGTGTGATTTTTCTTTCTTTCTTTCTTCCCTGTGTGTTTTCTTAATTTTATATGAAGAATATACCAAAAATATTTTAAAGTTTTTTTGTTGTTTGTTTTAAGGTCTGTTGAGCATCTCTTGCAATTAGCCAATATTTGGTAAGCTCTTCCTGCAAAGGTGGTGCAAAAACAGGACAAATATGGTGAAACGATAACTGGGAGCAGGCGTAGAGGAGGCAAAGATGTCACAGTAACTACTGTCACATACTTTTCACACAGCATCCTATTAAACTGTTCAGTCCTCAAATCCACTCCTTCTGCATGTCGTCTCTAACAAAGCTTTGAAGAAAATGCTACTAACACCACAGAGTAGTTATGCTTAGCAAGGAATCCCACAACGAAGGAAACAAGTCAAAGTTTAGGTAAACGGAAATTCTGTTTTCTAAACAGAACACAGACTGCTTCTAAAATCCTCCTAGCTCATCTCTGATACACTATGCAGGGCTCTTTTCTCCAACTGCTTTTTTCTAGGGTGGTGGATAGAGTGTCCCTGCGTTGCCCAGGCTGGTCTCCAACTCCTGGGGTCAAGCGATCCTCCAGCCTCAGTGTCTAGAGTAGCTGGGATTACTGGCACGCTCCATGCTCCGTCTAACTGCTTCGACTGTCCGCGCCTTCTCTGTGTTTGGCAAAAATCCTTGGGTCTCTTGCCCACACATGTTAATGAACACCAACCTTTAAATGCAGAGCCCAGGCAAACAGCCCTGCATCGGCTAAATGCATTTGAGATGATCTTAAATGGATTTCCTTTTCATGACTTCTTGACAGTTTATGATTCATCTTTAATTTCTCAGATCCCATCAACTAAGGCAGTAATACCAATAAACATTTGAAAAAAATGTGCGGTTTCGAAAGTAGCTTTTACATGACAGCATCTTAAGGCAGGACACCTGTTCATACTACTATCTTATTTTACAGCTGGGAAAATGAAGGTGACATGCACAGCTCCTAAGTGGGAGAGTATGGCCTCTGTCTGCTGCTTTTGTCTCCAATAACACTGCCCAAACACTGAGCCCCCAATGGCTGCTGCGTCTCATCTGGGGAACTTATTAAAAACCTATGGTCTTGGGGCTCACCCCAGACCAAATAAATGAGTCAGAAGCTCTGAGGGTGGGGCCTGGGAATGTCACATTTAATAGGCAGCTCAGTGATGCTGAGGAGAAGCTGGGCTCAGAAGCCACCACTAAAAGGTAGGTCAGAAAAGGGGGACTCTAGTCTCCTGATCACCCGGGGACACTGACAATATTCCTGTGGCACACGAAGTCTTGTCAGGGCAGAAAGATAAGAAGACGGCAGGTGAACCAATCTGCCAGAGGAAAAGAAACTGTACACACAGCTGCTTTGAAATATCTGACCCTTTGTTACAGGGACCTTTAGTTCTGTCACCTGCAGAAGCAGTCTGCTCTCTCTACCCCCACACTTACTTGGTCAGGACAATGGAGACCGCATCGTTGAGAATACTTTCTCCAAACACCAGCATGTTGAGCACAGGGTCCACATGGAGTGCGTTGAAAATAGCAATGGTGGCCACGGGATCGACAGCCGATATCAGGGAGCCAAACGCGAAACTGCAAGAGAAAAGGAAGGGAAAGTTCTGAAGTGCCACGTATCGAAGCACCAAAGGCAAAGCCTGCATTTGACATAACACAGTAGTACACACTGGTGCTGAAGAAACTACAGCAGATGGTGTCTTTTCCCCACTTCTCTGCTAGTGGAGCGGTGAAAGGCCCACTCTAAAAACGAGTTGGGGGGAACGGCCTGCTTTTCCACTGTCGGTACCGAGACTGGATTTTGACCAGCGATGGATGGAAGTCTTTTGCTTGGATGCATTCATTACGCACTGCCCAGCCCTCCTACTCAGAGCGGCTGGAGCCAAACAACCTGTGAGCTCCTAGGTCTGACCTCTGCTCTGTCCCTGGCCACCAGGCCATCGGAGTGCCATCTGCGACCAACCCCTGTCTCCACTCAGATTTGCAACACTTGAGAGAGTGCCAAAAGCCGGCAGCAACTCCAGCGTGCTGCGGGGGATGGGCGGCGTGGGTGGCAGACTCTGACACCGATGCTGTCTCCCAGCCAGGCCAGCTGACCTCACTGACAGCACCCGTCAAAGATCAAGTCACTTCTCGCACGGCCCGCGCACTGTTCACTCCACACAGCAACTGTATGAGAGAGTACTACTACTGCCCCAATGACACAGGGGGAAATTGAGGGACAATGACATCCAGTGACTTGTCCACAGTGAGTCAGCTAACAAGGGCACAGCCAGGACTCAAACCCAGGCTACCTGGCCCAGAGTTGGTGCTCCTCAGCCGCACGGTGGAAGCAGCAACATCCACAGACTAAGACACATCTGGAAAACGGCCAGTGTGACACAGGAAGTAAACCAGGGTGATGTGAGGAACAGTAACCTGTTGGAGGAGTGGGTGGGAGCCACTTAGACGGGGGGGGGGGGGGATCAGGAAACGCCTCTGAAGAGGTGACACATTTGAGCAAGAACCTACATGACAAGCAGCAGCCAGCCAAGCCAAGGCCTGGGGGCAGAGGTGACAGCAAGTGAGCCCTGAGGTGGGAGCAAGTTTGGCTGCCAAGAAACAGGAAGGAGGTGCCTGTGGCGGCAGGGGGCAGGGGCAGGGGGACGAGTGACAGGCCCGGCTCCTTGAAGGGGCCTTGGGGGGACTCTGGACGGCTCATTCGCTCAGCCCCGTTGGTGGGTCATCTTAACCCTCGGTGTTCTCACAAGCCTCTATTCCCTCAGCCGCCATGCCTGGCACTGCAGCCGAACGGGCGGTTCTGCCCCTTCTACACCACCAGACACAACACGGAGCCCCACGCGCACAGCCTGCACCAGTCATAAGCCACTGACCCTCCACCCTGTGCCCCCCCGCCTCACCAGGCTCGTGTGTGGCCGGGAAGAGGACCAGGCCCCGGCAGCCTGCGATGGACGGACCGTCTGACTCCAGGGTCAGGGAGAGGAGTGCTGGCCACAGGGAACGCCTGGCTGCCTGGCCAGTCACGGCTCTCTTTATAAATCTGTAATTTGCCCTCTGGTTTCCAAGGTAACTCCCTGTGAGTGTAATAAATGTGAATTCATCTGGGAGGGCCTCGGGATCCCAGGCTGAGGACCTGACCCCACAAGATGGTCTCTCAGAGCTGCATTCCCGGACTTCACCTGTCCTCATGGAGGTTAACACATAAACGTGCGCCCCAAGGGGGCAGATGCCGTGTTTCCATCATGGCTGTGCTGAGCCATGGTTCCAGGTTCCAGAACCTGCGCTGAGCGTGGCCCAGAGACACCTGCAGAAGGCAGGCAGGCGGGGGGAAGGAGGGAGGGAGGCAGGGGAGGGAAGGCAACTCCACCAAACAACTGCGGACCTGGGAGGCCCTATTTTGCTAGCAGCTGGTCCTTAGGCCCTAGAATTGCAGCCCAGACACAGAGCTTCTTGTCTCTCCTTTTATTCTCACTCTCATCAACCACAGCAGCATCACAAGGGGCCATGACGGAAGAAAGACATCTGCAGAGCGTCCCCTGAAGTGGCTTCTCTCCACTTCCACGCAGAGCACAGGAGGGTGGACGGCCACGGTTCTCCCTGCTCAGCACTCTCACGCCCAGTCTTGGTGACAGCGCCCAAATTTTCCTGTGGGGAGCCACGCCCCCTCCCAGTCTCCATCCTTGCTGTCACGTGGGGTTCTAGGTGTGGGTGGGGAGCCAGAGCTTGGTCAATGAGGGTCACTGCCAGTCACTTTACCAGTTACAGGGAACAGATTGGGCCTTGGCAGGGATGGCTTAAGTGAGGGTGATGTAAGCCTGGAGCCATCAGTACTGCCACGAGGGGCGAGTGTGGGGAGGATGAAGCCAATCAGGGGAAAGCTGAGCTGAGACCCAGTGAGAGGAGAGATTCTTAACACTGTGGCCCCTGGAGGCTGTTGTGCCAGAAGCCATCACCCTGGGCACACTTCAGCTCTACAAGCTAACAAACTTTTTTCTTTTTTTTTTCTTAAAGGAGTTTGTATTTGGTTTAAGTTACAATGAAAGAGGCGGCCTGGCTGATGAACTTTGTTACAATCTTCTGTACATTTCCCGAACTGAACATGAGACAGCAGGAACTAGCCCATGAACTGATGAATGGAGAGCGGGACCGACAGATGGAAAGATACATGTCAAGGCAAATACAGCAAGATGGTAATCACGGAATCTAGGTGGCGATCACAGGGGGTGTTCACTGCACAAGGCTGCAGATTTTCTGTATGTTTGAAATTTTTCAAAATAAAAAGTTGGGGGGAAATGCTTTGTATAAATCATATAAACACATTTAGCTTTGACTGGGAATCTAAGCTGAGCCGGAGTATTTCCGATAGTGAATACAAAGTCTGAAATACAAACGCCTGCACCATCAAGAGGTCTGTATCTAAGGAGGCATGTAACCTGGTCACACCTTCATGGCCAGTCCTTTGAAAGGCTAGAAGCTAGAAGTTCAACTTAAAAATGTTTTCTTTATTCTGTCACCTCAAAAGATAGCAACAGTAACAAAATAAAAATGAAATAGCCTGGGATAGTGAAACAATTCAAGGCACCTAAGAGTGAAGTCTCTCTCCTGCAGAAATATCTCTAAAATGAACTCTGTGCTACAAAGTCGTTTCTACGTTTTCGATAGTGCAGAGATTGCAAGGGTGGTCCGTGGTGCTCATGTTTGGCCTGCATGGTGTTTTTGAAAAACTGAGCAAGTTATGAACGTTTAAAAACTGAAAGATTTTCTACAAAAATCTAGAAACCTGGCCTCTTTTGAAAAAAATTACTTTAAATATCTAGTAATCCTGGACCCGTATTTCCACATGGTGATTGTTAGGAGGAGGTGACACGTGGCTGTCCCTTTCTGACAGGGTGTGCTCTCCTGTTGGCCACTGTCCCATCCCTAGATGCACACCTGGCCGGCTTCCCTCTGTTGAGTGCTCTGCCAGGCCCTGCAGCTGTGTGGGTTTGCCACCCAGAGCAGCCCCTGTCTGTGGACAGTCACTTTCTAACAGCAGAAAAAGCATCTGCACATGGAGAGAGAAATCTACCCAGCTCTCAGTCGGCTTGTCTATGGGCAATTCTTTTCCCTCCTGCATCTGAACACCCCAACCACCGATCCAATTCAATCTCACAAACATTTATCCAGCATTGTCTGTATCTCTAACCAGCTGCCTCCCAAACAGGGTGAAGGTTGGAATGCTGTGACACCTTCCTTTAGGTCAGGTCAACTGGGTTTAGAGCATTTCTTTCCACTTGCAAAATACCTGCAAAACATGTTGTATCAGTTCTGCTTTATTTTCTACTCTTGTGGAAGAGGCACATGACTTGTTTATATATCAAAACTGTCTTACAACAAAAGCTCCAAAATTTATGTCCTGGGCAGGGGAGGGTGATGAGTGGAGGTGGGAATGGGACTGGACTTGTTATCTGAGGCACATTTCCCCTAAAAAGGGTTCCAGGATACTAGTCCCAAGTTGCTAAGTTGCTGCTAAAGCCTGAAAGCTCTGGCTGGCCCCATGGCAAGGGCCTGGGTGGGGTTCACCGCTTGGCCCCACTGCTCAGCTCCCCAGCTGGGCCACAAGACCAAGCCAAGCACCGATGGCAGACGTGGACACACGGAGCAAGCCTGCATACTCTCAGTGTGGGCAAACCAGGCTGTGTTCCTCTGCTTGGACACTTTTTCAGCACTAGATCTAGTACCTTCTGAGAGACAGCTGCCTTGGTTGCTTCTCACTAAGCAATTATGGAAATTCCTGGGTGGGCCTCCTAGATAGCAGCTCACTGGAGAGTGCTCACCGGGGTAGCTGCGATTGAGGGGGTATTCAAAATAGAGCCCTTGGCCCTGCCTTCTGCCCCCCATCCCAAGCACACCCCAGACTTGGTGGGAATCTCAGAGTAAACATTTCTCACCTACTTTCCCCATCCTTTATCTCTCAAGAAGACAGCTTTTTATTACGGCTATTGAAAAGACTTAGAAATATTAAAAGGACAATAGAACAGGGCATCTGTATGTATAGCTGGGAAGTTAGCGGACCAGAGTCACTCCCTCCAAAGCTTAAACTAAATCAATCATTTCAATCAACAATGCTCTGACTAGGGATCTTCAAAAGTCTTCAATATAGTTTTGATTCACTTCAGAGGCATAAATTAATTCAAAATAGATTCTATAGCAGAAATCTTTAGCACAAATAAATAAGAGAGAAAGAGAGAGAGAGAGAAAAGCAAGAGGAAGAGAACAGAAAAGTACCACGCCCAGGAAGCAATGTGGAGAAAATTTTCCCCAGTCTGAAAAGCAGTCACATGGATGTCACAGTATGAAGGATTTACCTGTCTGTCATGTTGAGTTTAGAGATTACATCAGCCTGTAAAATAAAACACACAAACACACAGACACAAAAAAAACCCCTGGAGAACAGCCAAGAAGATTAAAATGTCCATTAGTGCTTCATTAAAACTAATAAGGACATTAATCTTCAGTCCCCAAACCACTTGAAAATAAAGAAAACTCCTACGTCTTAGTTTAAGCATGCATTCGATCACCCTACAACAAAAGTATGGAAAAGAATGCCACGTTTATCAAGCCCAGTTAATGGCAGTTTTCTTCTCTAGAGTTTATTTCTCTTTGATACTAGAAGTTGAGCAAGGAACAAAGCTGCATGACACATAGATTTATTCTGGTGCCATTGAGGCAGGAATAAAGGTGGAAATCAGATGGAATGGGCTTTAGCTATCAAGAGAAGAACAGTTGACATGTGTAAGAGAAATCTGCCGGTCACCCAGATGCCTGACACCCGCTTAGTTTTCAGAAGTGGGGCAGGCAAACTTTCTGCAACTGGCAATGAAGGAAAAGAACTGTCACATGCGTGGACATGCATAATGCAAAACTACAGCTACTACCTTCCTAGGGGATGTTTGGTCTACATTAATTCCAATTAAAGGCCGAAGTACATATCACCCCATTGATGCCACTGGGAAGTGGTTTAGCAGTGGTAGAAAATCCAGAGTATATAATTTCACAGGTAGACAGCTTAGAATTGAGTGAACAGAGTCAGAATCATTGATTTTAAAATGTAAATTTTTGTTAAAAAACAGCATTCAACCCCATTCAGTCTATCTGACAACACAGCCGATACTGTTATAATCTGAAGTTCCTGATGCTATATATTCTGCTTTATTTTTAGGTATTCCAATTTAAGACACTATAAGTTTGTAAATAAGATCAAATACTTTTGGGGGTTATGGAAAAGATTCACTCAATTCCAGATACCAAAGTTCTTGGAGGACACTAAGAAACAATTTAACATGCCGTTACTGGGCCTCATGTGAAGCTGGGCTTTCCTTCCAGGAGGGCATTTACCCTGAAAGGGAAACCCAGGCCCCATGAGGTGTTCCTACCCCACCTCCCTGCACTAGCTCAAAGAATGTAAGATTTTCAAAGTTTTTCAAAAATGTTTTTCTTACCTGACCCAGAAAATAAATTCCTCCACCTACTACAAAAGCAGAGATCGCGGTACCAAAAACAGCAAACAGGGTGATGGAACCAATATTTTGAAAGAAGTTACCCTGTTTGAAACAGCAGAAATCAGAGAAATGATTAGAAAAGCCGGTCCTGTCAGTGAAGGCACGGCCCCCCGACCCGGCCCTCCCGGCAGGCTTGATACTCAGTAAAGGGCCCCCACCTGCCCTGCTTGGCCAGCTGGAAACCTGGGAGTCTCCCTGCACCCCACCTGCTTCAGTGTCCCTGTCCCTCACGTCATCTCGCATCTGGACCACTGCATAGCTTCTCACAAGTCCCCTCAGCCCTCCCCCGCCCCTTTCCCTCTACTCTCCAAGTGCTTCCAGAATGATCTTTGCAAAAGACAAATCTGTGCTGCCTTCCCCCTAACCCCCTAATGTAGATGACACCCACCCGGGTTGGCTCCACCCCTGGGAAGGCCCCTAACCCCATCTGGCACCACACTCCCCTTTGTTCTCTGGGATCCAGTCACACTGGCAGCTTCCAGCAGGTTGTGTTCCCTCTTTGCTTGGAGAACTTTAATCCTCCTAAGATCTCAGGACATTTCAACTCTTCTCTGATCCCTTAACCAGTTCCCAGCTCAGATCCCAGACCCTGCACAATGCACAATGCACAATGACCCTCTCCCGTGGCAGGTACTGAAAAAATTAACTATGCTACATGTCTGGCTAAAGTCCAAAGTTTATACAGTTATAATTTTTCCTTTAATTAAGAAAAGGTGCATTATTATAAAAAATATCAAGATAATAGTTTGTACTATCAGAATCTTCCTTTTGTTGTCTAGGTCTTTTAAACAATTTTATTTCACTCTCTTAGTAGCATCATTAAACATGATAGATGAAATATGTTTCCATCTCTACATCACAGCATTTAAGAGAAAATACCCAAGTCCAAGCAGCATGGTAACATCTTTCAAATTTCCATAAAATTAAGGAAATTAAGCTGTTTATGAGAACCTTAATAAATCAGGACGACACTTAGGAACCACCACCACGAGGCTTTGATCGCCCTTGATTGTGGGTGTGGACAAGAGTCGCATCTTTCTAAATGGGGCCACACCAAGCTAAAAAGCTTTTGCACAGCAAAGGAAACAATCAGCAAAGTGAAGAGACAACCCACAGAATGGGAGAAAATACTTGCAAACTACCCATCTGACAAGTGATTAATAACTAGAATATATAAGGAGCTCCAACAACTCAATAGGAAAAAAAATCAAATAATCCGATTAAAAAAACGGGCAAAGGAACTGAATAGACATTTCTCAAAAGAGCACACACAAATGGCCAATAGGTATATGAAAAAATCCTCAACATCATTAGTCATCAGGGAAATGCAAGTCAAAACTACCACATCCTCTCACCCCAGTTAAAATGGCTTTTATCAAAAAGACAAGCAATGACAAATGCTGGCGAGGATGCAGAGAAAGGGGAACCCTCGTACACTGTTGGTGGGAATGAAAATTAGTGCAACCACTGTGGAGAACAGTATGGAGGTTCCTCAGAAAACTAAAAACAGAACTACCATATGGCCCAGCAATCCCACTGCTGGCTGTATGTCCAAAGGAGGGGGATTCAGTATATTACAAAGATATCTGCATTCCCATGTTTACTGCAGCACTATTCACAATAGCCAAGATTTGGAATCAACCTAGTGTCCATCAACAGATAAATGGGTAAAGAAATTGGGGTGCATATACACAATGCAATATTACACAGCCACAAAAAGAATAAAATCCTGCCGTTTGCAACAACATGGATGGAGCTGGAGATCATTATTTTAAGTGAGATGGGCCAAGCACAGAAAGACAAATCTTCCATGTTCTCACTCACATGTGGCAGCTAAATATTAAAAACAATTGATCTCTTGAAAACAGAGAGTAGAATGATGGTTGCCAGAGGCTGGAAAGGGTAGCAGGGAGAGGGGGATAAAGTGGGGATGGTTAAGGGGTGCAAAAATGGAGTTAGATAGATAGGATGAACAATATTTGATAGCACAACAAAGTGGCTGTAACCAACAAGTTAGGGTATACTTTAAAATAACTAAAAGAGTGAAACTGAAATGTTCCTAACACAAAGAAATGATAAATACCTGAGGTGATGGATATCCCAATTACCCTGATTTGATTAATTCACATTGTATGCCTGTATCAAAACATCACATGTACCCTATAAAGACATACAAGTACTTTGTACCAATAATAATAATAATAATAATAATGATAAAAGAATCCCATCTTTCACTCAGAAATTGTCAAGCCAGGGACAGGGACGTCAGGACCTGCTATTTTAAGGCTCACTTCAAAAAGAGTATCCTCAGCCCAACACCGACTGCTCCAATAAGCCTATCTCCTTCAGGAAGTTTCTTTGCAATTTTGATCTGGCTGCCCATAATCTGACATTCAATTCCTTTGTTTAGCATATCAATCTTTAGTGCACAAAGAATTTGAAAATAACTCAAGGCCAACACATGATTTGTTTTTCCTAAACAAAGGCTTTCATCTCTGAGTTTCTTTGCAAATAGCTGCTTTATTTTGTTATTTAAAAATAGATTAATCAGTTTTGATCTGTTTACGGGGCTCTAACTCTGATATAAATTATGTGCCTGCTAATATTAATATGATACTGCAAATTCACCCAAAATCAAGTTACCACATTACAAGAACTTCCACCTGCTGTATAAAGCAAATTTATCTATTTCTCTCTGACATAATTAATATCCTATTCTTTATATGATATTTACAGTAACTGCCTACTTAAGGCATATCAACTGATGATAATCTTACTGAAATTTGTATTCCAGCTCCAAATTTACATTAGCAAATATAGCAATATTAAAATAAAACATTCAAAGTCAATTTTCTATCTTCCTTGGGGAAGGGCAGGAAGTGGACAAGAGCCTCTGAATTAGCATTTCCAACTCCCATCAGTCCCTTTTTCATAAATTGTCACATTTTCTGCTAAAGTGTCATCTTCAAAGAAATGTTTTTCTAAGACACTATTATTTTCCTCAAATTTTGAACAAGTTTCTCTCCCCTCCCTACAAAACAATTAGAAAATAAAAACTTTACATCTAATATAATATTCAAAATGTCATAATTGAATCAATTTCCTCAGCATTGTTTTGAAATATTTCGATAATCTGCTTACAGTTCTTTTAAGATTTGTTTACACAAGGAAAGAGTAAAAGATGTTGACCTTCAATTTCTTTTCGTTTGTTTTCTTTTTAACAATTATCTGATATCAGTAACAGTTTGTAAGACTTGGGAATTTTTTTTACATTAAACATCCTTTTCAACTTTTCTTTGCATAGATGTGCAATAAAATAACAACTTATAAGAAAAATCTGGACTGAACATCTTAGAATATTTTTGTTTTAGTACCCAGGTAGAAAATGAAAGATTTAATTAGTATGGTTTTTATCAAAACTCTCTTCACAAATTTAAGTCTTAAGTTTAATAAGTTATCATTACTATTACTAGTAATATTAATATTATTAATCATAGATAGTGTTATTAGTAGTAATGACAAGAAGCAGCACTCCATTTATTTAGTGTGGTGGGTGGTGCCTTGCCTGCATTCTTTCCCCTAGTGTAAATCTCAAAGCAGGAAGGTAGGGCTTTGGTGGGTTTTATTAGTTAAGTTCTACTCTACCAAAAAGGAGACTGTAGGGGGCAGCACACGACCAGCCCTCTGCCTCCCGGGCTCCAGAGTCCAGGCTCTTTGCTCTCTCCAAGGGCTGGCTTAACCTTTGTTCTTCCAACCTTCACAATCTTTTAAAAATCACATTCACAAAATAACTGTTGCAGCACTAGTATTTTAAGTTGAATCACCTTATTTTAATACTTAAATACATTCATATTTAAAGAAAACTCACAGACAAGGAAAAAACCGCATGCATACACAGAGACAGGCTTAAAAGTGAGATGCTCCCGAGGGTTGGAGGGCAGAGGCCAGCGAGGCTGAGACACAGCAGAGAAGTGGACAGAGGCCAGTGACACTGATGCCCAGAGAGCCAGGGAGGCAGGAATGGGTGGGGCAGCTGTGGGACTAGGTGGGGAAGAATGGGGCTCCAGCCTGGGAGGGAGTGGTGGAGCCCAGGAGAGGGTGGAAGAGATGGAGGCTGGGAGATGAAAGGGAGGAAGGTTAGTTAGGGGCTGAGGCCCAGGGAATGACAGATGGACCTAAGGAGAGTGACAGGCCTGACAGCATGAGCTGAGAGAAGCAAGTGGCCTGGGGCACATTCCCTGTCATCCCAGGACACAGTCTGTCCTCTTAACGTGTGTCAGCCTGTGTCCAACAAGCGGAGTCAATGTATTGTCCATGTGTCACTTAAAATCACTTTGGCCATCTTGCTAGGCAAAGTATCCCCCTGTGGAAAACGCTAGCTCAATGAGCCAAACTGCCTGACACCATTAAATCAGCCGGTGGATCACGTTTGCTCCTCTGCAGAAGTCAGGCCTGCAGTCCAGCCTCTACCGTGCAGGCCCAGGAAGCAACAGAGCCGTTGCTGCTAAATTAACGCCCCGGCTTTTACCGAACTTGCCTCACGAACATGAGAAACATCAGAGGAGCACTAATGTGTGCCTGAGTCTCACCTTGTGTAACGAATATCCGGACTCAAAGATAATGGGTGGCAGCAAGAGGAGGAAAAACATATTTGGACGAAACATTTCTTCTTCCTATAAATAAAAAGTGGGTATTTTCAGACATGGAATTTGTGTAATTAAGAAATAAATTCATCGATAAAGAGTCAAAATAGTTATTCTCTCATGGATTCGCCCAGTGGAAATGTATAATGTTTAAGTGACTTACACAAAGCAGGAGAGATACACACACATACACAAAACTAAACTGCATTTTAAAATTTAGGACAAGAGATTTTAAAAGGTGACCAGCAGAAGAAATAGCACAATGAATTGCTTCCATATAGTAATATGCTTTTTATTCCTTAGTAAGGAAAAGAAAATTAATTTTAATATAGAAAATTTCAAATCAGATAGGAAACTTTCAAAAACAAGTGTACAAATTGGATTCCTCCAGGAAAAAAGGTAATGGTAAGCCCTAAAAAAACAAAAATCCACTCAGAGGAAGAGTTAACCATACACACGGTTAAAATAGCTCTGCCTTCTTTCTGCTTGTCAAAGACAATGCTGCCATTTTCCTAACTCTGACTGTGATGAAACAGTCCCCACTTGATACCCCTGGAAATTGGGATGTGGCTATAAAGAGAGCCCCTTACCATGTGTCTTAGTCTATTTTATGTTGCTGTAGAGGAATGCCTGATGCTAGGTAATTTACAAAGGAAAAAGGTTTATTTGGCTCACAACTCTGCTGTCTGGCAAAGTTCAAGACTGGGTATCTGATGAGGGCCTCAGGCTGCTTCCACTCACGGTGGAAAGCTGAGGGGAGAGATCACATGGTAAAAGAGGAAGCAAGAGGGAGAGGGAAAGGCGGGGAGGTGCCAGGATCTTTTTAACAACCAGCTCTCAAGGGACTTAATAGAGTGAGAATTTACTCCCAAGGGAGGGCATTAATCTGTTCATGAGAGATCTGCCCCTATGACCCAAACATCTCCCATTAGGCCCCACCTCCAACATTGGGATCAAATTTCAACATGAGGTTTGCAAGGGAAAAACATCCAAACCACAGCACCATGCTTTCAGATTTGAATAGTAAGTGCCATTATGAAAGGTATTCCTAGAATACAGCCATCTTTGGGGGGATGAAATAATGAGAATTTTATTTTCTATATTAATACATCTCTTTAGTTGTTGATAGAATTTGGGGAAAATACATATTGGTCCTCAAGCCCAAATGGCTACACGTAATACACGGTCTATTTAAAACTGCAAAATCAGGCCCTTTTTCTTGTGAATATTTCCATGTCCCAATCTCGACACTCCGATTTCTTATCAAAATCCCTATTCAAAAGAATGCCTAAATGTATTCTTACAAATGTACAGCTGTTACCATTAACATTAAAATAACATTCAAAAAAAGCTGAAAGCAAATGAAGCAAATGATGACTTCTGAAATGCCTTCTTAAGTGTTAAAATAACAGCATGTACAACAAGCTCCTGCCTCAGACTGGGACTATACAGAAAGAAATGGGCTGAGCTCTACGGTTCGTGGTACAATCTATTCTCATGTGCACTGGGACCACTGTACAGATCCTTTTGGAGTTTAAAAAGCTAAACCCCCTGGGAAAAGGAGAACCCACTTGTCGTGGGGTTGCACAGTGTACCCCATCCCCCAGCCCCAGTTCATATCCACTAGGAACCTTAGAAAGTCAAATCAAACAAAATATGTACACATCAGGATATACCCAGCCTAGGAATAGAGAAAGGGTTTCCAGTCTGTGATCCTGCCCTAGAGGGATCCACTCCCAGGGTGGTTAAATTCAAGCAAATTGAAGGAAGGCACAGACTCCACATGTCCTGTGCTCCAGGGTGGCCTGCCCAGCTCCTTCCTCTACTCTCTCCCCAGCTGAGTTCTATCAATGTTAGGAGCTCAGTACACGTTTTTTGAGAAGTCATTTAATACACAGAATACTTCATGACTATTATTTGTAACAGTTTCAAATTATGTTTTAGGTCAGACTAAGAGCCTTGTTTTGCAAATTTTACAATCTATGGTTTCACAGATAAATTAACCTAGGAGCTGCATCAAATTAAGAGGGACTCCAATGTGATAAATTCTAGCCACATAATTTATTGTTTTGAAATGAACCTTATTTCTCTCCAAAAATCAATGTTGTAACATTCTACTCAATAGGAATGCTCAAGTTTGAGTGGAAATTCAAGTTTGTTTCAATTGGTCCTGGCATCCCAAAGTGATGCTCACACCCTAATAACCACTGTGTAAATACAAGGGGGTGTATTACTACACCAGCAAACTGAGGACAGCATGGTATGATGGAGGAATGTTGCATACACAGGACCAGGGGGTCTGGACAGAAGACTCAACTCAGCCACTTTCTCTGTAGCTCTGACATAGATATGTCCCAAGCTCTCTGAGTGCCACTTTCTTCATCTAGAAAAACGGGCGGTGATAACACCTGGCCAATCTCCCTCACATGGCTGTCATGAGGATAACATGAGCTAAAGTGTAGAAAGCACTCTGTAAGCTCTATAGTACTGGACAAATATGTTTTATTGTCCTCAGCTGTCAGAACGAAATTGGCAACAATAAACATTATTTAATGTTTAATGCTAATTAGTCTTTTTCCCACCTAATAAAGTAGGATAGTTTAGGGTTATAAAAATGCAAATAACAACAAAACATGACACTGAGTGCTTCCATGTTCACTTGAAACAGCGTAAGATTTATGCTTTTTGCAAAAACTCAGATGTAAAGATATCAACCTGGATCCAATACAATGTTAAAAAATTAATAGAATATGAACAACTCCACTGAAAGTCAATTAATGATAAGAAAGCCAGCATAACCATCAATGTTACTAAAATTAAGAACAACCAAAAATTGTGTTTGTTAAAAACGAACAGTTGGGCAAACATACCTTCCAATTTGCCAGTTTTTTAAATTCTATAATTTTTATAACTGCTCCCATGAGAATACCTAAAAGAGAAAATATAAAGTTAACATAAATTTAAGATATGAGAAAGATTACTCAGGATTATTCTAGAGAAACTGAATATTATTATGTCTATAAATGGTTTTTACAGAGTTCTGCTAGTTTTACATCTGAAAACATACGAAGGGAATTAGTGTGAAGTTTTATAAGTCACACGAGTCTCTCACATTTGGATCTCAGGCAAACACACTGTAACGAAGTCTACAAAAGTCTGAGGAGAAGAAAGAGCTTTCCAGAGTAAGACCCGCAGACACCATGGCTGGCGTGGAAGATTTAATACCTACACGGCTGCTACGTCCACCCATTTTTAATGTGAGATGGCAGAGTTTACAAGCTAGGTTCACCCTGTATTGTTTATTCCTCCCATTTTCAAAAAAGAATCCATGATCACTTTCTCAGACTCAGATGGCAGCTCTATGTCAAATATTTAGTTAGAGATAAAACCCAAATGCCAAAAATAACCAAAGTAAAAGTTCTGTGAGATTCCTGGAAGAAAACAGACCGTCTAAGTTCAGGCATGTTTCTATAAAGCTGACAGGCTCATCATTCTCTCATAAAGCACCACCAAAAATAATTCCCAAAGAAACAGCATGGGTAAAATTCATAACTGCTCTGCTACTCACTAGATAAATGACTCCTACCCCTGACGGTTCATCAGAATCACCATGGGGGCTTTTTATATATTAAAGACACCCAAGCAGAACTCCAGACCTACCGAGTCACAACGTCTGGCAGTGGGTGACACAAAGCAAGCGTGCAGACAACTGCCATGGATGCTTCAAGTTGCAGGCTCCCCCTTTCCTACAGAGGAAGGAGCTCCCTCATCAAGAGAAGGCTGAAGAAATACACCTTATTGGGTGGAGCAGGAGACAGTAACAGAACACAGAAATTTAACAGTCGGAGGATCTGTACTAACACTAATTACTGCGGGGGTGAGGGGTAGTTTGAGGGGAACAGAGTAGATAAGTTCATTTTAATTTTATGAAGCTTTTTACTATTTGTATTATTATATATTAGTAAAACAACAACAAAAATTATTTTGAAAAAGAGGAAAGGACCAAGACAAAATATAGCGGAGCTATATAAAGGGCATCGATGAACATATTTTCAGAACAGTGCTTGTACATTCATTTGCCGAGGGGCACGAAGCCCGCATTCTAACCCCGCTCCTGCTAGAGTTTCCCAAGAGCTCCTTTTTTCTTATCTTTTCAAATTGTATTTCACTTTTTATGGAGTTTTAAACTTTTCATTAGACAAACAGTTCATGAATACTATGTAAAATGTTATAAATAAGATAAAAGCCCCTTTGGATCATATCCTACCCCCATCTTAGTTCTCTTTTCTTCCTGGCCCAAGGTCATAAACCATCTTGATAAGTTTGGGGTAATATTATACCCGACCCGTCTCTATGCTCTTAAATGTGTGTGTGTGTGTGTGTGTGTGTATTTAACCATATAGTACTGGTGTGTATGTGTGTGTGCATATACATGCATGGCATGCCTTAGTGTATTTATATAAAACATGGTATTATAACATATCATTCTATTACTTGCTGTTTTGCTCAATGTTAGGTCTTAGTGATCTAGTCAGGGATTGTTAATAAATATATACAGATTTGCGGCTGGGCACGGTAGCTCACGCTTGTAATCCTAGCACTCTAGGAGGCTGAGGCGGGAGGATTGCTCAAGGTCAGGAGTTCGAAACCAGCTTGAGCAAGAGCAAGACCCCATCTCTACTAAAAAAAAAAAAAGAAAGAAATTAATTGGCCAACTAAAAATATACAGAAAAAATTAGGCGGGCATGGTGGCGCATGCCTGTAGTCCCAGCTACTCAGGATGCTGAGGCAGAAGGATTGCTTGAGCCCAGGAGTTTGAGGTTGCTGTGAGCTAGGCTGATGCCACGGCACTCTAGCCTGGGCAACAGAGTGACTCTGTCTCAAAAAAAAAAAAAAAATATATATATATATAGAGAGAGAGAGATTTGCCCCATTCCTTTTAGTAGCTCTAGAGCAGGGCATAAAAATGTCATAGAAGCGGGGTGTGGTGGTGTGTGCTTGTAGTCCCAGCTACTTGGGAGGCTGAGGCAAGAGGATTGCTTGAGCCCAAGAGTTCGAGGATGTAATCCGAGGATGTAACTATTTGAATTTCAGGATGTAACTATGATTGCATCTATGAATAGCCACTGAACTCCAGCCTGGGCAACATAGTGAGACCATGTTACATACATACACACACAAATGCCAGCTGGGCGCAGTGGCTCACGCCTGTAATCTTAGCACTCTGAGAGGCCAAGGTGGGAAGATTGCTTGAGGTCAGGAGTTTGAGACCAGCCTGAGCAAGAATGAGACCCCATCTCTACTAAAAACAGTAAAACAGCCCCGGAGTGGTGGCGTGTGCCTGGAGTCCCAGCTACTCCGGAGGCTGAGGCAAGAGTATCACTTGAGCCCAAGAGTTTGAGGTTGCAGTGAGCTAGGCTTACACTATGGCACTGTAGCCTGGGCGACAGAATGAGACTCTGTCTTAAAAAAAAAAAAAACAAAGCCACAAAAACTGAATAAATATTTCTCCAAAGAAGATACACAAATGGCTACCAAACACAAAAAAAAGATGCTCAACCTCATAAATCATTAGGGAAGTACAAATCAAAACCACAATGAGATATCATTCCACACCCACTAGGATTGCTATAATTAAACAAATGGAAAATACAAGTGTTGGCAAGGATACAGAGAAACTGGAACCCTCATACATTGCCGATGGGAATGTAAAATGGAGCAACCGCTGTGGAAAACAGTTTGGCAATTCCTCAAAAGTTAAGTAGCGTTACCATATGACCCAGCAAATCCACCCAAGAGAATTGAAAACATATGTTCCTGTAAAAACTTGCACACAGATGTTCATAACAGCATCATTTGTAGCAGTCAAAAGGTGGAAACAACCAAAGAGTCCATGAGCTAATGAATGAACAACAAATGTGGTATATCCACACAATGTAATATTATTTAGCAACCAAAGGAACGAAGTCCTAATACATGCTGCAACATGGATACATTTTGAAAACATGCCATGTGAAAGAAGCCAGACACAAGATACCACATATTTTACCATTCCATTTATGTTAAATGTCCAGAATAGACGACTCTATAGAGACAGAAATGGTTGTTTAGGGGTAGGGAGGAGAGGTTTGGGGATGACAGCTACAGGGTGTGGGTTTTCTTTCTGGGGTGATAAAAATGTTCTAAAATTGATTGTGGTGATGGTTGCACAACTCTGTGAATATACTGAAAACCAATGAATTGTACATTTAAAACAGTGAATCACGTGGTATATGAATTATATCTCAATAAAGCTGTTGCCAAAATTAAGCACCACAGCTTGTATGATTCCACTGATACGAAATGTCCAGAACAGGCAAATGCATAGAGACAGAAAGTGGATTAGTAGTTTCCAGGGGACGAGGCGAAGGCAGGGTGCAGAATGGGGAGTGACTGCTAGCGGGTATGGGGTTTCTTTTGGGGGTGATGGAAATGTTCTGGATTTGGAGGTGACAGTCACACAACCCTGTGAATATACTACAAACCACTGAGCTGTATACTTTAAGATGGTGAAGTTTATGATATATGAATTATATTTCAATTTTTTAAAAAGTCACAATTTTTTTAACCATTTCCCCACTGACAGCTGTCTCCAGCTGTTTGCTGCTAACAGTGGTGCTGCAATGAGCATGCTTGTACGTGCCACTTTGTATAAAGAGTATTTTTCTAGGGCAGATCCAGAGACTATGAATGGCTGGATTACAAAGCATGAGCATTTTTATCTCTGAAAATGTTGCCAAATTATCCTGCAAAGTGGTTGGACCGAGTTACACTTCTGTAAGAAAGCGTCCCCTATCCTCACCAGTGCTGGGTAATGATCAGATGTTAACATTTCTGCCAATATGATGGGCAAGAAATTGTACTTTTAAGTTTTCAGTTTGTATTTGATTCAATTTGCATTCAGTAATCACCCTGATTACTAGGGAAGCTGAACCTATTTCCATGGTTTCAGATTTCATTTTTAAAGCTAGTGTTTTTCTGCTCTAACTAAAACCTCAACTTTCTTTTTCCCTTGTGAATGTATGACCAACTTTATTTATTAATTTAGAAGACCAGAAAGGAAGGAGAGGGAAGGGAACGGAAGGGGAAGAGAGGGGAAGCAAGGGGAGGGGAGGAATATATCAAACTTCAGTACCATGATTAACACTTTCATAATTATACATGAAGCAGTTACATTTGAAAATCAGTAATTACTCTATTGCTCAAGTCTGTGTCTATATTATTACTTATGAGGTGCCAGGAAGCTTTGGAAAATACAATGTGATTTTATTATTATTACTTGAGTAATACTTCTGAGACTGGTCCTAGGACTAACCATGTTGCAACATTAAATTGGCAAACTACTACTTTACCCCTTGAGATTGACAAGGCTTGAAGTTAGGTCAAATCAATTGAAGGTAGGGGAAATTAATTTATATCACACAACTGGCCACCAGATGGAAATAATGCCCGAGATACAATTTTGTATATATTTATTAGCAAAAAGAATTGGAGTGTGTACTCTAAGTTATGCAAACTTTTATTTTTAATTATATGAAAGTGCTACTATACTAATATATTTTAAATAGACACAAAAAATAGAAATTGTAAAAGAGTGAGATTAAGAATAAATAGAAGCACAAGTTCTCCAATTTTCTTTTGCTCCCAGTTGATCTTTGTGCACACACCTCGCCAGAGACACCGCTAGATGCATTCAGAGCATCAGGAGCAATTACCGATTATTTGTTGAGCTCCTTCTCCCAGGATTTGTCACTTTAAATTATTTCTAATCCTCAGGCTGGGCACGGTGGCCTGTAATCCTAGCACTCTGGGAGGCCGAGGCAGGAGGATGGCTCAAGTTCAGGAGCTCGAAACCAGCCTGAGCAAGAGCGAGACCCCATCTCTACTAAAAATAGAAAGAGATTAATTGGCCAACTAAAAATATATAGAAAAAATTATCTGGGCATGGTGGCACATGCCTGTAGTCCCAGCTACTCGGGAGGCTAAGGCAGAAGGATCACCTGAGCACAGGAGTTTGAGGTTGCTGTGAGCTAGGCTGACGCCATGGCACTCTAGCCCGGGCAACAGAGTGAGACTGTCTCAAAAAAAAAAAAAGAGAGAGAGAGAGAAAGAAAAGCAGCCGTCTATTCTATTACGGCCTGGGCAAATCATGGAGGGACACCCGCCACACAACCTTGCAAGGAGCCTGGTGTCCTGGTGTCCACACCTCCCCGCAGACGTCCACAGAGTGGGAAGAAGACTCGTGTGCCTGTATACACAGGGCTCCCCTGACAAAAACACCAGGCAAGTCCTACTTCCTTGTGGCTTCCTTGTTCCCAGGAGATGTTAGTTCAATTAGCTCAGCAAATGTTTATGTGACACTTATTACGTGTAGCCTATAAGCTCCGTGAGAGAATGACAGGGCCGTGCGTGGGTCGGATTGAGCCATCCCTGTGTATGTACCGAGCACCTAGAACACGTCTTTCGGACACAACCCAGGCAGCTCAATAAATATTTAGTAGACTGTCAGGCACGGGGCTAGGGACAAAGGCCATCTGCCATTCCGAGTGCAGCAAAGACAGCTGCCAGTGTGCCCTGGTCTAAGGTGGGAGCGAATTTCTGCAGGCACAGAGGAGGACGCGATGATTCCTGCTCTGGCGTTAGGAGGAGGGAAGTGCTGTCAGCAGGTGGCCGTGGAAGCTGGACCTTCTGGGACAGGTGCAATTTTAACCAAGTGGAGAGAGAGAGAACAGGTGTTCCTGACAGCAGTAGAGACATGCACCAGCGCACACAAAGGAGAAAATGTGTGGGGCATTGTTTCCTACGGCTGCTGTACCCAAGCAAAATTACTGC